>VZRN01005829.1:76034-150193 GCA_013397935.1 Dasyornis broadbenti | reverse complement strand
TTTTTTTTTTTTTGGATATGCAGGCTTTGTTTGATGTTGATGCAATTATTTAAGTAGGAAGTGGCAGACAATAAGCACGAGATAGAAAACATTGGCAGTGACAAAGGGGTCTGCAAGTGAGCTATTCACGGTGCAGAACTGCAAACTCTACCCACGCTTCTCCTTGTGGGGCATGAACTGTGCATTCACACAACAGAGCACACAGCCTGGATCTCCTTCAGGTCCTAGGAAGTGCATTTGGATGGCATGTGTTTTTACTCTTTTCAGCTCAAAATGCACTCCAGAAAGGTTAAGTCCTCTGTTATAACTTGGCAAAAGCCAAATGCACATATTGTATGCTTTGAACTGGCATGGGACTTTGAACTGGCATGGCAGATGAATGGGACTGTTGAGAGGAGAAAGAACCACGGAGCACTCCCTAGGAGTGCGAGAGGGAAACAGGACCATTTGAAACACTTCTCCTTACTCTATCTTCAGAGGGAGCTGTCTGGTTCCTTCAAAAGCCAAGCCTGACAGATAACCAAAATGCATTGAGTGATTTCCAAGGCTTTGCTTTCATTGGCACAACAAAAGTGGATCAAATAGACTGAAGAATGTGATGCCAACAATTTAATGTATGTGCTTCAGATATTTGAGGTGTTTTACCTTAGATTACGTCTAGCCTGTCCTGTGGGCAAAATATCCCCTGTAAATATGTAGCCTGGAGCTGCCCAAAGTATAACTGTGTCCCTGAATATCTTCTCTGGGAGCAAGAAACCTTTCAGCAGACCATCCTCAGAAGTACCGTGCTGCCTTTTCATCTCTAGCAGGAGAGGATGACAGGAGTTTGGGTGTTTTGTTTTTTTTTTTCATGGTGTCAACACCTTTAGAAGTTGGAATCAAGCTTAATTTCTTCTCTTGGCTAATGCCATGAGTTATTTTTGTTCTGAGCCTTATCTGTCCTGTTCTTCTTGCTTCATGAGCAATACCATGGCACTGTCACCCCATTCCCCTCTTCTGCCAAGCTCCTGGTTGGGTCATTGGACCCAGGCTATTGCAGCAGGGACGAGTAACTCATATGTCTGCAGAATATGGCTGGAGGATGCCCTTGATGACCTGGTACCAATGTTCTCAGAATTACAGCTCATATTCTTGCACCTTTTCAGTAGCACTGCTCTGTCCCAGTCAGACAAAATTTATCGATGTGGAGAAGAACTCAGGTTAGCAGAAATGTAGTGTCTGTTCTCAGCACAGGACTAGAAGGTGCAGAGAGGCAGAGCTGAGGTCTCCTGCTATAAGCTTTCCCCATGCTTTGCAATGGCTGAGCAAATTTCCGGGAGACCACACTTGATCTAAAGAACTTTATTTTCCCATATTGCCAAGCTGCTGTCTCTGACACCCACTGGTCGATGATTGGCTAGCTTGAGCTGTGAGACAAGTTGGCTGTGGTCAGGATAGCTGAGGTCTCCTTAGCCATCATCCAAACACTACGCCTTTGATTGCTAACATCCACCTTCCCCTTATGCAAAACCATCTAGCCTTTGCTTTGTGCCCATTCCTGAGCTGCGTGAGAACTGCTTGGCATGATCTGCCCCACAATCCCATGTAGTTGTGACTTCATTTCAGTACAAGCTTTGTGTCCTGGTTTAACCCCAGGCAACAGCCAAGCCCCATGCAGATGCTTGCTCGCTCTCCCAACAGCTGGACTGGGGAGAGAATTGGAAGGATAGAAGCTGGAAAACTCATGAATTGAGATAAAGATGGTTTAATAAGGGAAGCAGAAGCCACACACCCAAACAAAGCTAACCAAGGAACAGATTCACTGCTTCCCAGGGTTGGGCAGGTGTTCAGCCATCTCCAAGAGGGCCCCATCAGACATAACGATTACTTGGGAAGACAAATGTCGTAATTCCAAATATCCTCCCCCTTTTTCCTTCTACTCCCCACTTTATGCACTGAGCATGAAGTCCTATGGTCTGGAATATCCCTTTGGTGAATTTAGGTCATCCATCCTGGCTGTGTCTCCTCTCAACCTCCCATGCACCCCAGCCACCTTGCCAGTGTGGCAGCATGAAAAGCAGAAAAGGCCTTGGCTCTGTAAAAGCCCTGCTCAGCAGCAACAAAAAACACTTCTGTATTATCAGCCCTGTGTTCAGCACAAACACAACCTCATACCATCCAATGGGAAGAAAATTAACTCTACCCCAGCCAAAACCAGCATACCTTGGTGAAACACTTAGGCAGCCTTAGAGATGTCTGGGGATATTTTGCGGGAGAAAATGCAGTATCTGATTCCTCTTGTCTCCAGCCTGAAGCTACTGCTTATTTCCATGCTAGGACAGAGCCTTTATAACATTTGGGTATCTGTTTGTACTGCCAGAAAGGTCTTTTATTGTGCTGCTGGGTAATGCTATCATACCTGATCAACAGAGGAGTGCATACACATTATTTTGGATGCCATGTGGAAACCTGTGATTGATAAGTTCACTGCAGTGGGTGTTTAGTCACCTCTGTCACAAATGCCTTCTGAGTAGAGGATGCTGGCTGTGCCCTGCAAAACCTCTACGAGATTTCAGAGGGATTTTTTAATCCCAACTGGAACAGCAAGGGCCATTATCTTCAGCAACTTCATGAGTGGTACACATCACAGCTCCCAAATGTCGCCAGCTAATACCTATGTCATCTTTTACTTCAGTGCAGAGGGAAATGATCTCCAGGCTTTCCACTGAGGAGAAAGAAGCAGGCTTGGTGGGATGGAAGGCGGCACTGAAAGAATAAAACGCAGTATGGGGGATATGTCTACTTTCCCTTACCTTTTAGTGGGAGTCAATCCATAAAGTCTTTTGGACAAGTGTGGTTATGCAGAACATGTCTTGCCCTGCCATTTGTGCCCTTTTTGACTTTCTTTCATGCTGCTGGGCTGCATTTCCTGCTTCGGTGCCCCTTGGGATGCCACCAGCTGAACAATGTGTTACAGAGAAAGGTAGCTTGTGGCTGCAATGAGAGATTTGTGGGTTAGAGGGGGGCAGAAGGGGAGACTTGCTAGCTCTTCACTCCTTCAGGTGGCAGTGGGGTTAGCAGGGGTTATGGGTGAGTGGAAGATTGATAAGTTCTGTCTTGTTGCTGACAGAGCCCACTGTGAGGCTGGATAAAGGAAGATGGTGATGGTTAATTAGGTCCCATAGGACAAAATCTAGCCTCCTCCATTTTGTCCAAGGAGACTTTCTCCTTTCACAGTCAAAGAGGTTTCATAGTCCCTCACCACCACCGCTTTATTTCTTTAGCTCTGATAAAAAAATCTGTCCTGACCTAATGCCTATGTTTTGACTGAAACACACAATCCAAGTCCTGCAGCTCCACAGCCCCAAGTTCCCTACCACAAAAGGACTTAGTAGACCAGAAATTTCATACATGTGCATATACTTGATGTAGATATGTCTGCTTTGCCATGTGCTTTTGTGAAAATAATGTATTTCTGGGAAAGAATGAACATTATGAAAAAGAGTATAGACAAATAATTTCTGGTATTCAGAAGCAGGGATGAATAGAGACTGATCAGACTTGATACGTTCACAGATAATTGTGATTTTGCAACACATTTGACATGTGTTAGTCAAGTTGAATATTTTTCGGCGATGATAAAGGCCTTTAGGTTTTAGACAGACAACAGGTTTAGTTTAGATATTAGGGACAAATTATTTATTGTGAGGGTGATGATGCTCTGGCACAATTTGCCCAGAGAAGCTGTGGATGCCCCAGTCCCTGGAAGAGTTTAAGGAAAGGCTGGGGCTTTGATCAACCTGATCTAGTGGAAGGTGTCCCTGCCCGTGACAGGGGCACTGGAGCTACATGTTGTTTAAGGCCCCTTCCAACCCAAACCCAACCGTTCTGTGATTCTGTGATCCTTGAAATCCCATCTTTGCTGACTATCTAGACATTCCATGAGAAAAAGAACCGCTATTGTCTTTCTTTGTGGTATTGATCTTTCTGAGGCAGGTGTGCTTTAAGATAGCCTGGAGTACTACTCATGCAAACCTGAAAAAAGCATTTTTATGCCTGCACACAGAGACGGATTTGGGGTCTGAACACTGTTTAATGTCATAAACATGATAAAAATTAATCATCAATACAAAATTAATGCATTTATAATACATATCTCCAAGAAAAGCTATAATTAACCTAGTTAGCTACTTATTAACTAATTGAATTTCTTGTCATAATAGTATGTGCCATTGTATGAAATTTATTTGCACTTAGGTGTGAGTTGTTCAGAGCTGCAAAGTTTACTTTGCCTTCCTGCTTCCCTTTTTTCCTCTTCCGGAAAGAAATCAACAGTGGAAAGAGCAGGTTCCCAGCCACTGAGAAGTTTTTTCCTGCCTCATGGTAGGGAAAATGTTGGCTTCATGTAGGATCACGCACAGCTGAATGGTAACACATGAACAATCAGCTGATGCGGAAGGGACTGTAGGACATGGCTCTCCCCGCTGTTATAATCACCAGTGTGTCACAGGCAGTGGTCAGCCTCACTAGTCTGGCCTTACTGTTGCAAGACTGAGGGGTCTTGACACGCTGTCATTGTGCTCTAACCTCAGGGATGCCATAACATAGATTGTAAATGGTGATATTTTTTCACAGAATTGCCAATTTTAATTTAAAAAAAATATAATTAGCTGCCTTGTCATTGCTTTTATAAAATACAGAATGGTTGAAATTAGAGGGGAGTTTTGAAGGTTTTTTTTTCCAACCCATCCTGTCCCTCCACCCACAGGTAGAGCCACCACTGGTTGCCCAAGACCATGACTAGACAACTTTTGAATATCTCCACTGACCCTTATATTCCAATACTCCACAACCTCCCCCAACAACCTATCTAAACTATTAACATGAGCATGTTATATAGAAGATGTAATGGATGTTAACATGCTTGAGCTTTCTGTGACATTTCTGTGAGCTCTCTTTGGACCAGGAGGGATTAAAAATATGACCTGTAATAAAAACCTAATAAACCCTGCTTCAGCCACTGTGCTATGTCCATTGAGGTGATAATGGTCTCCCCATTGAATCCACCTCCATATCCTGAAGTAGAGAGCTAATTCTCTCTGAATTTATGAAAAATGAGTTTCAAGTCGCAGCAGGCAGACAATTTCCATCAGCACAATTTGCTGACACTCCTCCATCTCACACCCCTCTTGCCTGCTTGCCAGCCAGGCAAGGGAGGGGATTGTCCCCCTCTGCTCTGCACTGGGGCAGCCTCATCTCCAATGCTGGGGGCAGTTTTGGGTGCCACAATATAAGAAAGGTAGAAAGCTGTTAGAGAGTGTCCAGAGGAGGACCATGAAGAAGGTGAAGGGCATTGAGGGGAAGCCGTATGAGAAGTGGCCAAGGTCACTTGGTCTGTTTGGCCTGGAGAAGAGGAGACTGAGGGGAGACCCCATTGCAGTTTCTAACTTATCTGTGAGGGAAAGAGGAGGGGCAGGCACAGATCTCTTTGTGGTGACCCAAGACCCAAGGGAATGGCCTGAAGTTGTGCCAGGGGTTTCGGCTGGATATTAAGAAAAGGTTCTTCATCCAGAGAGGCTTTGGGCACTGGAACAGGCTCCCCAGGGAAGTGATCACAACACCAAGCCTGGCAGAGTTCAAGTAGCATTTGGACAATGCTCTCAGACACATGGTGTGACTTTTGGGGTGTCCTGTGCAGGGCCAGGAGTTGGACTTGATGACCCTTGTGGGTCCCTTCAGCTCTATGATTCCAAGTCTTTCTCCACGGCAAGGCTGCTTAGAGGAATAGGGCCAAAGACCAGCATTTCAGGTTACTCGAGGACAAGAGCACTGTGAAAATTTGCCAACTGATTAACTCTACAGGAGTGATACTCAGTGGACTCCTACAGAGTTAAAGCTAGCATGATGTAGAGGCCTGCCAATTAACTAAGTGCTTCGCTATCCAAAGGTCCTACTAATCTTCAGGGATCTGGATTTCACTGTTGCTTTTGGCCAAGCAGTAGTATCATGACAGTTTTCTAACAAATGCATGGATTGTGACTGATAATGTTTAGCCCTAAAAGGGCAAAACTTCAGCTCTGCGTCTCTTGGATGCTTTCTGAATCATAAATTTCTATTGAACAAGAGTTACAGAAACAGAAGTATTTGGGAAAAGCTACACTATGAAATGAATTCGTATGTGAAACACAGTTCCTGGAGCTGCTGGACCATGGAAATATCAACAGCAACAAGAAAAATCAGCAGAGTTTGTTAAGACTGTGCTAAACTCGCCCATGTTGGCTCTCCATGCAGCATGTCTAAGGTGTACATGAAGTACAGAAGTTGTCTTTTTCTGAACAACACCACGTGGCAAATCAGAACTGCATGGCCTGGAGGTCAGATCAGGACAGATTTACTGCCAGCCAGCTGAGCGGTGTACAAGTGTCAGCCCATTAAGCTGAAAGAGGATGGCTGTGGACATTTTTAAGGCTTGGTTCCTGTATCGCTAGCACCTGCACTCCCCATTAGTTACAAAATTTATGACAAAAACCTCTACTTCTGAAGATAGTCGTGTCTCTATACTAGATGAGTAGTTAAAAATTTGAGAGTGAGATTTAATAGGAGAGTATTAGCTTCTGCATAATTCTACAAGAATTAGATAATTTTATATCTTGTTCACAGGGCAATATATTTGCAATGTACAGTGCCCAAAATTAGAAGTCTATCACCTGCTGTGGTGAAATATGCTGTAGTTTTCCATGAGAGTGTAGTGTAAGTCATAACGTATCAAACCCATGGTTCATCTCATCTTCTATTGTCTTCAACAGTAGTGGTGCCATTTTAAGGCATCAGTAGCTGCAGAGAAGTAGCTACAAAATAAAAAAAAAATTAAAAAAAAAAAAAAGGGAAGAAAAAGATAAAAAAGCCTGCTTAATTCCAAAAGACTTGCTATTAATAGACACTGGTTTAAATTATGGAATTTTATGTCCCTACCCAAAATTTGGATCATTAAGTCAACAGTGTTGCTAGTCATATAACTGTCCAGTGTTCCCTTTGTATCATGCAGCTGTGTATTGCACAGCCTAATTATTCATTGTCTAGAAATAATCAGCAATTGTCCCTTCTTGTTTGATTGAAGGCCTCTTTTATGCCAGGAGGAATATTAGTCCCTATTCCTCCTGCCACACAGCATTTGTTTTTTAACACTTTATTATGTCCCCTCTTGCTTGTTTAATTTCTCGAGGAAATCACACTATTCTTTGCAATCTCTATTCATGGAAGAGGGTTTTATTTAATCTCCTAATCATTCTCATTAGCATTCTTGTAGAAACCCCTACCTCTGTTTCTCTGTGTCCTTCAATTATACTTCCTCCTTTGTTAGTAATTCTGCATAAACACATTACTTTTGACATCAGATGCTCAGTTGTCAAAGCACAGCAGTATCCCCTCCATTGTCTCAAAACATTTATCAGATATTATGACCATCTGCTCAGTGGCCAGGCTGTGTACAGGAGGCAAAACAGCTCTCAGAAGCAGCACAAACTTTACAAAGACAGGAACACCATCACCCCCCAACCATTTTATCCACGCTCTCCCTTTAAGGCTGAAGTGATGGACTGGAGGCTGCTGAGCCATGTCTGATGTTATATTTCAAGTGCAGCTCCCTTGATTGTGCTGCTCAGTGTTGGTTCTAGAAAGGCTGTGGTAGCACTGGGGGCTTGCAAATAACCCAAGTTAATGTGTGCTGAAGAGCTGAGGCACCCAGGGTAATCAAGGGGGACGGTTGCTGGACAGGTTCCTACACCTGCAGATACCCAATCCTCTTGCTCATTAGAACTGGGAAAATATATTGGGGTTTACCCATGTGAGTATTTTGATGGGAAGAAGTTCGGGCATTCACACAAAAGAGTCACAGGAAAAGGAGCATGGGCATATTTTGTCATTTCCCAGATTTCCACACCACCACGTGGCTCTATCTATAATTTTTTCTAATCCAATTTATAGCCGTCATAAGAAAAGTTGAAATAAGAAAAATACTTTTTCTCAATGCAGATAGTGGCTGCATTGAGGGTAATTTCTTACAATCTCTTAGAGAAGTTTGAATAACATATATGAAGGAAAAAATGTGTGGATATTGGAAGTTATAAAAATTGAATGATACTTTTTTCCCAACTTCTTGAGAAAATATAAAGTAGGAAAATAATTTAAAGAAACTTTGGTTTTATCAGTCCCTGAAATTTTCTAATTGACTATATATATATATATATGTTAAAAATGCCTTTAATTGTTTTTCTGCTGTTCCAACAAAGTGTCAAGAAAAATGCAAAATATTTTATTAATGTACAAAAGACTACGGAAAAAATAAGGTTTGTTTTTTTCTCAGAATGCTTTTCATTCTGTTTTAAAATATTAGTTGTATATATGTTTTTGTTTTAATTTTTCATGGTTAACAAAATCAGTGAGAAATTCACATGAAATTGTTAACTTCCCATACATCTTAACAAAATCTAGATTTTGATTGAACTTTTACTAAAAGTGAAGTACTGAATTTCAACTGGTTATGACTTAATATTTATTTTCTTATTTATAGGCTAATATCTCCCTGTGTTCTTCTGTCTATGATCTCATCAAACTTTATGTTTTAAAACATGACAAGTCCTTCATGTGTTAAAGTCAAAGTTTAGTTGAAAAGGACTCAATCTAAGCAATTTTTAAATCTTATTAATGTTCCCATTACCATGTTCTTCGATAGACAGTTTTATTTTCATAACAAATACTTCTGATCTTCAAAGTGCCAAGAAACATCACAACAAAACCCTTATTTTATATGTTTCCTTCTGAAGTGAAAACTTATTAAAAGACTCTTCATAAATTTAAATACTATTGAGTAGTGTCCAAAGGATTTTTGAATCTTTCAGTTGTAAAATCAAATCACATTCTATTTTATATCAATAAATTAATCCATTCTTCCTCAATAATTGTGCATGTTTTTTTCATAGTATCACATATGGAAAGGACCTTTCTATACCGTGTTGTGAAAGTATGAATATCATTTCTTTCTAATTTACATTCTCAGGTTTTCACTTTGTGTGATGCTCTCAAGTGCTGTTTTAACAGCACTAAATATTGTAGTGCAAAGCACTTAATAGCTGGGGGTTTCTTTATTTTTTTTTTTATGATAACTTCTACTGCCTTGCACCCATATTTCCTTGTCTTCTGTCTTTGTTTAATTGTGCTGTAATTAGTATCTTCTAATTAGTAGAGTGCTATGCAGGCAGAGGAGTCCTCGTAATATAAAGAATTAAAGCTGGCCCAAGTGCATTAAAAAATCTTATTCGACTGAGTTCAGAAAACTAGAAATTCAGCCCATAAATGTAAGGAATTCAGTCAGAATAGTCTGTCCATCTACGTAGTAGATTTTAGTCTGGAAGTTCTTGATAGCCAGATCCCTGAGAAAGGGATCTAACTTTATCTAAACTTGATCTCAAGACTCACGTGTCAGAAAAGGCACTACCTCTCCGACTAAGTTATTTTCCTCCTTAATTATCATTGATTTTAAATTACTCAGATTTATTCATCATTTGAATATTTTCTAGCTTCAAAATCTGCATTTTGAATATTTCTGTTGCTTTTGGGGATTATTTTTCTTTTATTTTTGCTATATCAAAGTCTTTTTTCTACAGGAAAGTGTATCCCCAGAAAGATACTTATACATGTTATTAACATCTGTTTCTTCATAATTTTGATAAACATTTACCCTACACAGTGATATACATAACTTGCCAGATGCTAGGAACCACCTTATCCAAGGACCAGCCTTCCATATTTTCTTCAGATGAGTGTTTGAGTCTTAAGGGATTCGGTTGCCCACATGTAATCCCAGTACTATTTATGATTGTTGTAGTCCATGTGAGAAAATATTTTCTTGGAAAAATAAAGAAATTAAACAATCCCATGAAATCCTACAAATCTGGAAGGAGCGTAGACAGCAGCTAAATCAATTTTTCATTTTAGAAATCACTTAATAGAAAATAAGCTATATAATAATGTTTATGAAGTCAGGCTTACACCCAGAGAAAGAAGGCACCAAACCTTTAGCCTACCCTTTACTGTAAATTATGAATTGTAGAATCAAAGATCCATTTAGGTCGGAAAAGGTCCTTAAGATGATTGAATCCAATCATTAACTGCCAAGCCCACACACACGAACTGGCTGTAACTCCATTCACCAGCACTCTCTGGGCTTGCACAGCCAGGTTTTCACCCAACAAAGAGTGCATCTGTTCAGTTTCTCCATCACTGAGAGGCCAGTTTGTCCAGCAGAATGCTGTAGGAAATTATGTCAAAGGTTTTACTGAAGACCAGACACACAACATCCACAGCCTTTTCTTCAGTTATCTCGTTCAGCTTAAGTCTGTTCTTGGTTTTTGAAAAGTTTAGGTTCCACTTTTAAATCCATGGATTTAAAATGGATTTAGGTCAGAGTAAGGATGATAAGGTGACCATTAATACTGATTAGGATATTGTCTTGGCATGGTAAAAATACATACTTTTCTTATTTCTGCAGGCCCATAATGCACACAAACCATATTTCTAAGTTCTAAATGCCTTGAACTCCACATCATAATTGCTCCTTTGTCGCTCTTGTAAAATGAATGGAAGGAACTCATTGTACTTAAAAATAAATTGACTTTAAGCTGAAAGAGTCTCATAGAGGCTTTCAAATCTAGTATAAGGGAAGAAGTACCCAATGCTTAAACCTTTCCAATTATCTGATTTAGCTGAGCTGGTTGCTGGGAATCGAAATTTTTTGGCCCTTAACTTCCTCCATGTGGTGTTGCAGGGACTATTGTTGCCAAACTAAGAACTAAGAATTTAAGGATTTGAGCCGGAGTTTAAAATCTAGAATGATCATCCTCTGAGACATCATAAAAATTTTGTGGACCAAATGCCATGAGAAGTAGAAGCTCAAATCACAGTTTCAAAAAGGAGTTGTGGAGAAGTTAACAACCTCTACTATCTTGGCTTCTTTCATATTACCAGCCATATTTGAGCTAGAGATTAATTGCAATATCTCAAAACACTTTATTTAATCCATCTTTTTCCACCTAATACTACTCTTTTTCTACCCACACCCCCAGTGGTAGTTGGGGCCCTCAGTCCATGTTCCATTGTCTTTTATAGTGGTATTTGAAATAATGATGGGTTTAGAGAGGGATGTGATTGTAGTTTTTATCTGACATTTTGCTGAAAGGAAAATATAGCAGTAGCAAAGTCCTGTTCTCATACAAGATTCACTAATCATAAGAAACCAGGTTTTGTCACATGTATCCATAAATGTAATCATATGCTATATAAATAGAATTGGTTTTAAATAGAATAGCTGTCAAAGTCTTCAGTCAGGCTTAATCAGCAGCTCTTTAAGAGAAAAGGCTGATTGAAAAGGATAGTCAGTCAGCAGCAATTTAGCACAAGGGCTAATAACACTTCAGTTTCATTCCTGTTAAGCTAGAGGAAGTAATTTGACATAGATGTCACTAGGAAGGGTACAACATAAACACTGATGTTTTGCAGACCTTACAAGAACAGAAAGAAAAAGGGTGCAGATATATTATAATGTCAGTGCAAAATATATCATCCTTGTGATTACCAAGAGGGTATTTAAACTCCAAGGAAAAGAAAATGTGTTCTCCCTCGATCCCCCTCCACCAATAAATTGAAATGACAGAAGGAAGAAAACTATATTAAAAAAAAAAATGAATTCAAAATTTGAAAATGTAGAAAAGTATAGTGATGGTGCAGGTCTATAAAAAATATGTCCATATTCAGTATGTTGACATTAAAAACTTTGTGTGTAATGCAGACTCTGGTGAAGATTCATTGACTTGTATAAAGTAACAAGCAGCCCCTAGTAGAAGAGTCAAAGGTTAGTCTGCCTTCATTTATACCTCTTTAGCTGATTTATCATTTGCAGATGAAGCTAGGAGCGAGATAAAACAGAAATGCTTTGTTAGGTGTGAGTTTCTGAAGCCTTCTTCTTGCAGAAGAACTCATTGAGCCCCATTCAAGCAACAGATTGCAAGGGCCTGGGCAGCACTGGTGCTGCAAAAGCTGCTGGAGGGGCTCATCAGCATTTATCTTCTACTGATCTTGGGAAACTACAGATCTTCTGCTACAGTTCAGAGATAAAAGCAGCTCTAATAGTGTGTCCTAGGGTTAGGTACCAGTGGGGGTTGACTCCTGAATTTCATAATGTTAGGACTTTGAAGTGTGATGTCCATCACCAAATATATTGGTTCTTCCATTCCAAAGTTCTGAAAACCACCAGGAGATTTTCTTCTGCCTAACAGAGGGAAAGAAATTGTCACTCAGGGTAAGATTAACCTGTATGGTATGGATTTTTTTTCTGCTTTTATGAATACTGGCTATGCACTATAACTAATTTTTCCATTATTTTATATTAAATGAGTAATTTCATAATGCTATTTGATGCTTGTATAATTAAAAACACTGAAGTATTGTAAAAATCCCAATCATTAAGATCAGAATTTTTCTTAACAACTCAAGTTTTATCAAAATCTGTCAATTTAATTAGTTCTAAAAGTTCATCCTAAATATCTTGAGCTTGACAAAACCTTGACTAGATTACAGGCTGAGTTCCACTGAGAGGTTATTCACCTTCCTGTCAAAATAATGAAGTGGTTTGCTTTTAGTTTCCAAAGGAAGCTGTTGTGGTTTGACTCTGGCCAAATGCCAGGCACTCACAAATTAATACACCCAGGGCTCATGAGTTGAGATGAGGAAAACTGGGAGAAAAAGATGCACTAGGGCAGAAAACAGGCTAGAAAAACTTTTATTATTAACAGAATCAGAGAAGTAAATGAGGAATGAAATAAGACCTTCAAAACCACCATTTCTCCACTCACCCCCCTCCCTCCCTCCCAGCAGCTGCACAAGGGAACAAGGCATGGGGGGTGGGGCGGGTAGGTCAGTTCATCACTGAAATGTTTCTCCACTGCTCAGGGACGAGGAGTCTCTTCTTCTGCTTAGCCAAGGGTCCCAAAACATGTGTCAGTCTGCCCAACCCTTCCACATGAACTCACTCCATGGGAGACAATCTTCCAAAAACTGCTGCAGCGTGGAGTCTCTCGTCCACAGATTACAGACCTCCGAGTCAGCCGTTCCATTTCGGGAGCAAGGCTTTTTCATCTTTGCTGAACCACAGTCTCTCTCAGACATCAGCATGGACACTTAATTCACTCTGTAAAAGCCTTTTTCTCCACTGAAACTCCCGCTGGAGTACGGCCTCCTCCAGGCATTCACCCACTCTGGAGTTGGCTGCACGTGAATTTTGGCATTCCCCGTGGACTCCATGGGCTGCGGGGGGACATCCCGCTCCACCATGGTCGTCACTACAGCCCGCAGAAGATTCTTGGCTCCGGTGTCTGGAGCTTCTCCTCCCTCACCTGCTCCACTGACCTTGGTGTCTGCATTGCTGCTGTTTCCCCTCACATATTTTCATCTCCTCCTCCGGCCAAAAGAAGTGCGTGCCCCCCCTCCCCACCTTGATCTCTTAAATATGTTTTCACAGCGGCGTAACCAACATCTCTAATTGGCTCAGCCTTGGCCAGCAGCATGTCCGTCAGTTCAGAGCCACCGGGGATTGGCTCTGCTGGACACGTTCACAGGAGCCATTTTGTGGGCTCTCCCCCCACCACTAGCAAAAACTGGGCCAAGCAAAAACCAACAGAGAAGCATAACAAGAACCTGAAATAGATTTAATTCATTTAGAAGCTACTGTGCAGCTGAGAAAGGACATCTTCAGAATTTCCATGGTTTCTCAATAATTTTGATTGTTGCAGAAATTTACATATTTTGTAGTTAGAATAAAAGAAAAAATCCTATCAAAATATTAAACTGAAAATAATGAATTAAAATGCTTGAGGGAATTTCCTCCTGTCTTGCAATGACCTGTTTTATTTGATTTCTTTTTTCCCTAAGAATAGGGTGGGGAATATAAATTTTCTTGATTCTTCCTTTGAAACTATCTTTTCTCAGTTATCTTAGTTTTATATGACATAATTTTGTAAGTGTTGGGGAGATGAAGAAAACACAGTTTTCTTTCTCCCTCATTAATTGCTTTGTCTTTGTCCTGCTGTCAATCCTTCCCAAAGAACAAGGGAAAGACCAAACTTCTTTGTAAATGTACTCTGCATCATTGCTGTGCCGCTAATGACTGGAAAAAGATAAAGTAGTCAAAATCAGATTAGGACGATGCTTAGCAAGTCAGAACTCAAGACAAAAAATGGTTGTAGAGAGAATGATTCTGGACTGTTATTGGCTTTTAACAGGCTTGAATTATTATGCTTCTTACTAGAATGTCTCTGCTGCTCAAGCACTAGGTGCTAGGTACTGAAGCACGATCCCTGTGTGCTTTAAACTTTTATGGGTTCTTATTACATGGCTGACACTGTCCCCCAAACACTGGCTCTTCCATCAGGGTTTACTTGTCCTTGGTTTTTAGGAGTTTCTCCGGATTTTTTTTTTTCTCTGGATGCCATAAAAACACCAAAACCAACATCATGGACAAATAAAACCACAAGCTGATAGTTTTATTCAATTTGACACAGTTGCACAGCATACAGTGGTTAAGCCATACATAGACCTATTTTCAAAATAGAAACCCATGTAGCATTTCTTTTCACTGCTTTTGATGCTTTTCTTAAACTGGGTATTATATATGTACTGTAGTGACTCTCTGTCATTACTTAGGGTGAGATTCATGTGATGAAATTTAGACAGCTGCTATCTGTGGTAATCACTACATATTCCCTTTAAAGTAAAAAAAGGCAATTCATGCAAATGTCAGTCACCCTCAGCATGTGATTGTCCCACATGTAGGTGTCTGTAATGCTGATGCTTGAAACTAGACAAGGTAAATCCCAGCCTGGCTTTCTGTGGTAGGGAAAAGATTTACAAAATGAAATGGAAGCAGCAGCCACCAGAACGCAGAAATGAGAATGCCCCAAACAAGAGATTTAGCTGGGTATTTACATACACTCATTTTGAGCTTCCTACCTCTGGCTTTCCCTTTCATACATATCCTAAGCAACCTGCAGTAATAATGATGAAAGTTTATCTTCCTTTGTGTCTTCAATATAATTTTAATCTTCTTTAATAAGATTGAAGCCTGTTCATTTTCTGCTTCCAAGATGGCATCAGGATGTTATTTATTTTTATATGCAAAGGAATTTTTACATACCTATAAAGTATAAAAAGAAAATGCTGATATAATCTTTAAATTATTACCATATAATCATAGAATTGTTTAGGTTGGGAAAGCCCTCTAGGATCATTGAGTCCAACTGTTAACCCAGCACTGCCAAGCCCACCACTAAACAATGTGCCTAAGCACCACTTAAACGCCTTACAAATACCCCCAGGTATTTGTGGCTTCACCACTGCCTTGGCAGCCTGTTCCAGTGTTTGACAGCCCTTTCAGTGAAGAATTTTTTCCTAATATCCTATCTAAATCTCCCCTGGTCCAGCTTGAGGCCTCTGTTGCTTCTCATGATATTTGGGCTCCAGACCCTTCACCAGCTCCATGGCCCTTCTCTGGACACGCTCCAGCCCACCCAAGAGGGGCTCAGAACTGAACACAGGGTTTGAGGTGTGGCCTCACCAGTGCCCAGTACAGGGGACAATCCCTGCCCTGCTCCTGCTGGCCACACTATTGCTGATATAGGCCAGGATGCCATTGGCCTTCTTGGCCACCTGGGCACAGCTGGCTCATGTTCAGCTGCTGTCAACCACCACCACCAGGACCTTTCTTGCTGGGCAGCTTCCCAGCCACTCTGCCCCCAGCCTGAAGTACTGCACGAGGTTGTTGTAACCCAAATGCAGGACCCAGCATTTTGCCTTGTTCACCCTCATACAATTGGTTTCAGCCCATCAATCATACCTGCCCTGCCATCACAAAACCAAAAAGTTTACCTCTCTGCCTGTTTCTAGTATAATTTTCTTTCTTATGGTTCAGGTAACCTTTCAGACCTTTGTTCTGTTCTTTAATAGACATAAATATGGCAATAAATAGAAGTAAATTGTTTTATTCATCTGTCTTTTTAGGAAGTCTCCTGGTTAACACATGAAAGCAGATAGGGTTTAAACTTTCAGAGAGACTGTCTGGGAAGATTACAGCATTTCTGCCCAACCATTCTGTAATGCATTAAGGTCTGCTTTGTTAGGTATAAAACCCTGTACAGATTGACAAACTATTTGGTCTGCTAAAAGTTGCAGGGAAACCTGATATATTTCACTACATTATACCTGGTAAAAACAAAATGAGCTTTCAGTTAGAGAAACACAAGCCTTTAGGCTTGAAATGCACCTAGCACCTTCTGAAGCTGTATATAGAATTACTTAGCTTTATTCAAAGTTGCTGTATTATTCTAAAGTCTGTTCTTGTTTTCTAGGCCATTCTGCTGCCACATGTTTATGTGTTCAGTTTCCTTTCATTTGCTTTTAATTGGACTCTTACAAGTTCTCTTCTTTGGCTGTTAGTGTATGGTTTGCTGTAGACATTTCTTCACGTCAAGTACTAGGTCATGCAGACAACATCTTTAGCTTCCAAGGAGACTTGTGATGCTATTTCAGTCAAGTAGAACAGAATTTATATGACTTGACTTTAGATCTTATGATTTTTCTCATTTTATGAGAGATATCCAAGCTGGACAGATGATTCATGTCCCAAAAGTTATTATTCCCGTCCGCTAACTGCAAAGTGATCTAAAAGTTAGTGTCTCAAATAGGAATATCTAGCGTGGGATTAAGATCCAGATACCAAATGAGATGTCTCTAGATAAGCTAAGTATTAACTCCAAAATGCAAAATATCTAATTGAATTGTCTCAGGGTGTCCAGAAAATCTGTATGGAGTTACCAGAAATGACAGAAACCAAGAGAGTTTTTAACTTTGCAGAGTGGCATCTTTCTGCTGGGTGGAAGCCTCTGAGACAACCTAATTGGTACCAGATATGCATTTGGTCATGAGACATAGCCAGTGCCATCAAGAGGATAATTCAGCTCAATTTACAGAAGATATCTGTGGTGAAAATCACATTCTAAACATAAGTGCCTAATACCTTTGAGATTCATTATGATTTGCTCTTGTCATTCCTGTGCTGGCTCCTTGTGGGTGTCTGATATCCTAGGGCATTGTAAGCCCACTTACGTGTGTGTAACTGAGCCCCATGCTGGACTATCATTAGATTTAGATGTTTTAAACTGAATCCCACCTCTAAAAATAGGTGAATTAGTCTTGCGTTCTAATCTCTTTCTCTCTTATTCCATTCTTCTGTAAAATGATACCAAGCACAGTGACATCAGGATGGTTTCTTAATATGATAAAATGTTGTTGTAACTTCATTCAAATAATTTCATGAAATCTGTGCATGAAAGCAGTTTGTGCTGGCTGAGGAACCAACCCAGTAGTTGTAAAGTGCTTTGAAATCATTCAGTAATGAGGACTATAAAACTGTGCAGTAATATATTCTAATAGATTTTCCTTAATTAGCCACTAAAACTGTAGAGTTAGATTCCCCCCCCCAAAAAAAAAAAAAACCTCATGCAAAGTGAAACATTTTAACTGACTTTGCCATTTAAACATAAAATATGCTTTATTCTCTCAGTCAAGAGGAAGTCCCCAGGCCATTCAATTTGCTCCGTCCCTGCATTTCAGTGGTAATCAGTACAACAGTTATCATGCAATGGAGTCCGAAAACATTCCTGAGACAATAAATCATAACAGAGCAGCATTTTCAGCTTACACTTAGTGGACATGATGACACTTATCTAGATGCAGGGAGAGCTATATTATGGGTAAGCCACATGAGATGTTTAAAACTTCAGCAGGGCATGTATTACACATGCAGGGGAAAGAAAAAAAAAATCCAGAGCACTGAAAAGGAAAAAAAAAAAGAAAGTCACATTTAAATGTGCCATTTAGCTGTCAGAATGCGTCCTACTGATTGTGCTACCAGTCAACAGAATGCATATTTCGTACATATCATGCATGAAAAGCAAAATACTTTGAAATATATCACAGAGCTACAGCACAGGCATATTTCTTCTGGAAGCAGATGAGTGCCATTTAACCAGAGCTCAGTTAATGACTTCTGTCATTGTGCAAATCAATGAGGCCTCTACAATGGTTCATTTTATTTATTTTCCTTTTTGAACATGAGCAAGTATAATTGTATTCTTTAATTAAACCAATTTTAATTATATTTTGCGTGCTTCAATACAACATTTTTGTACAATGATATACAGCCCTAGACATGCAAATTATACTTAATGGTAGAACAAATACCGTGTTCATTCCTCTGCTCCTTTTAACTGTCTTCCAATAAAAGTTATTTTATTTGCCTGAGCTGCTGAAGACCTTTTTAATGTAAGGTCCTTCCAGTCAGCAGCGAACATTCATTTCAATAGAAAAGTAACTGATGGTAATAATAGCCCAAAGAAAAATTATACTTGCCAAGAGGGGATTTATTTCTGTATGAGGGAGTAAAGCATTATAGATATAATACTACCTATAAAATGAACCCCAGGCTCTTGGCCTGAGATTGTATGAAACACCAAATAGCTGAAACAGCACAGTAAGATCTTAATTTTAGAGTGCTTTCTTCCTAATGGCATATCAGAATGTAGGGAACAGTCTTGTGAGCATCTTCACCGAATGTCACGCAGCATCAGATGTCATATTTTTCTTCTTTACTTTCACTTACAACCATTTATTATATTTTTAAGCAAACTTTGCATTCCTTGATGGAAGTAACTTTTTTTTAAGTGTAGTCTTTCAAAATCTTGCCCTGCCCTGCCGATGTTAACTCTTAGAGCAATATTATCACAGCAAACAAACTTTCCTAGTCTCTTGTTTATTATCAGCATTTGAGGGTCTGTAAATTATTTTTTCTCTCCAGCTTTATTGAGTCTTTTATAAATAAATATATAATAAATCTGTTGGAATTCTGGATGTTAGCCTGTATCTAATGAATAATTATTATATCAATTTTCAAAGGAAAGAAAATACATTAAGTTAATGGCATAATGTTAAATGTTTAAATTTGGTATAATTAATTCAGACAGCTAGTTCTCACACTTCTCACTATCTCCCTGCCCTCCATAGTGATACACTCCTTAGCTGTGAACAATAATCATCTTCAAGTTTTGTTTCAAAGGCACCTACTATTATTGACTTTGTTTTTCTTTTTATAGACGTTTTCACCTTAACCTTCATAAATTTACTATGAATGTTGCAAGTGAGCTTGCCATGTAAAATTTAAAAAAAGCCCCAAAGTACAAAGAATTCCCACCCCCCCCCCAAAAAAAAACCCTAAACAAATAAACTGCCACTAGTTGATTTTGTTCACTGTGTTCTAGTTATTGTTTATGTATTATGTTGCTTGTGTTACTGGGTTTACCAGATTTTAAAATCTTAAGTGCATCTGATTTTCACTAAGCTGCAGAGATGCTAGTCCTGTTCCACATGGGCCTCTGCTGCCTGTTAAACCCCAAGCAGAACCTACAAAGGGCATGATGTATCTCCATACCTGAAAGCTTTGTAAAAACACACCTTAGCAAGGACACAAGATACAAACCAGGTGCCAGAATCATCAGAGGATACGTTAAGTTTTCTACATATATTAATTACTTGAGTTTACTGCTTTCAAGCATACTGGGTTTTTTTTCCTTTCCTTTAAACATATTTTTTCAAACATATTTCTTTCAAACACATTTAGGGTTTTTTCTTTCTTTTATTTGTTTTACACCCAACTTTTTAGGTGCTATTCAAAATAAACAGCTTGAAATATACTGTGTGCTAACTGCTTAATACATAAAGAATGTTTTAATTGCATTGAAATAGAGAGAAAGAACTTCAATATTATTTTTGCATTGTAATACCTTGGTTTGAATTCTGAGTTAAGAACTTCAGTAACATCATTTAAATGCATCAAGCACTTTCAATGGCATGTTCATGCCAAATGTTATTTTCTGTTACAAAATGATATTTGGGAAAAACTGTATGATACAAATATAAGCAACTCTGCTGAAAACACGCAATAAGATCTGAATTTTACAGTGACTGAATGAATAATGATTTATATATTCATGCTGAACATGACTTGAGTTTTTCACTCAACTACGTTTTACAACTACTATGGTTCCACTGGCTTACAATGCATCTCCTCTGGCCTGACCTCTCCCCAGACCACAAATCACTTGAGCTTGTAGAAGCATTTTGGGGAAGGGTTGCTACATCATTGCCCTATTTTTCCAATTCTTCACCACATCTTCACTTTTCATTATAGTTTGAAACAGAATACTGGCCTAGACAGACTTTTGATCTTGCCTAGAAAGGCCATTTATGGGATATCAAAAGACTATCTCATATCCCTGAAGTGAAATTAATTTTCAAATTATTTTAAGGATATTATTAACTGAGAGCATTGTGGCACTATCTGTCCTGCAGTTCTCTACATCTCACATTAACAAAATATGACCTCTTCTGACAGCACTGTCGAGTGTTCATCTATTCACTCTTGGAAAAGAATATTGCTACCTAGAGTTACATCCTCAATCTGTGCAAATTGTCATGGCTCAGTCGGAAATTAGTGCAACTATAGTAATTTATACCTGCTGAGCATCTGGTCCCTGGAGAGTGCTGGGCAAAAAAATAATAAAAAAAGGTAAAAATCTTCACTGATGTCTCACATCTAATTTAGGTTCTCATTTAGACCTTCTTGGCCAACTTGTCTTCCAGTGCTAGCTCCCTGAAATTAATGGAGTTATGCCAGCAGGGAGTCTGACCTGCTATTTTTGGACCAGAAGTTCTTATTTTCCAAGAGAACAAAACATACTCCTCACCATTAAAGCAACACTGGAAGGCGTTTGAATTTGTGGCAAAATCCAGGCAGGACAAAATAACCTGATGATAAAGCCATGACTAGCTATTGTTCAAACTCAATTACAGTGCAGACCAGTTGCTCAGCTTTCCTGTTTCACGCTGAAGGCAACATGTTTCAGACAGGGAAAACTTCCAAGCTGGCTCCTTCAAAGACCAGAAGATTTTACCAGGGGTTTGGTTATAATTCTGAGAATAGAATAAAATAAAATAAAATAAAATAAAATAAAATAAAATAAAATAAAATAAAGTAAAATAAAATAAAATAAAATAAAACAAGATAAAGTCTGCCAGAAGCCAGCTGCCTCTGGGATTGTTATACTCCTGACTGCTACTATTCTCTTGTGATGTTTGTCAGGGTCTGCATTGAGATACAAGCATTTATTTAATTCACTGAACAGAAGTTCTATCCAGATAGTGTTGACTGCATGAAACGAGCGTGGTGAAGTCAGACATTAGCGCTGGTCATCACAGGACAAGACATTTTAGATGCCAGTGAGACGTTATATAAATGCTCTGAAGTTTGTTAGAAGCGGGCAGCGAGATGTCAGAGACACCATACCTCAGCAAAGTGACATTTACACGGAATTTTACGGCTTAAGTCGAGGGAGAAGGCGTTTGTTGTCACAGATCTGACTGCAAGTTATTTGACCTACTGGATTCAATTGCATTTTGTTAATCATAATTTATGTTGATGTTACAGGCATTTCCTCAGGATTTTTTAAAATAGTTATCACCTTCTGCTGAACACTAATATCCGGTTAAACTCTTGTGAATGCATGCTATATCCACAATACTCCTTTTCCCCAGCTGTATAGCTGTGATAGAGGGATTTTAGTGTTTTATTTAGGCAGGCCATGACAGGGTCTGAATTGCTGTGATATGCTGATTTCTTTTGCGCCTTCAATGAAAAACAAATTTTAAGCAATTACCACTGTGTGTGTGTGTGTGTGCATGTGAAAAGTGTTTCCATCTTTCACAGAAGTAATATAAAAATAATTTTCCTTTTAGAATTTTTTAAGAATGGGAGGAATGTCTCCCTTCCTCTTCAGTTCTTCACTTTCTGCTGTGGAAAAGTTCCATTGACCTAGACATCAAGACTGAAAGGCAAAACTACTGCAGTTTAATGAATAATGTCTGCAAGGCTGAAACTATTTATTTTGCAAAAATATCCTGCTGCTAACTTTCTTTCTACAAGTCCAAAAGAAATAATTAATTGAGAGATACAGCTTGTTGTGGCTCAGCCCACCAGTCAGCTGATATGTTCTGATATTTTTGAGAGTCTTTGTTGTGTTGTTGATAGATAACATTAATCACTTTTGATTTGCCAAATAATTTCAAGACTGTGGAAATCCCAAAGCATTATTTATTTCAGACCCTCTTTTTCTATCCATGTGATTTTCCAGTATATCTGGGTTTCAAGACCTCTTTTTACACTCTTCACACCAATTTCAGTATCATAGCTCAAATGTGGGAGCTGGCAGATCCTCCTGAGGAGCCCCTGAGAGGTTTAGGACACTGATGAGGGGTCTCTGCGGTTTTGCCTGTCCCCTGAGTTTTAGTAGTACTGAAGAAAAAAAAGGTTAATATAATGAAAGATATTGAAAGGTTGATAAGGAATTCATATTCATTTAAATTAGAATATTATTAAAATTCAAGACAAACAACGTTTCAAATCAAATGAAGTTACTTATTGGATGCTGCATAATTAAATTAAGCAGTTGGGGAAACTAGGAACATAAATAGGTTCCAGATGAATTAGAAAATTTATGGAAGATAGGTCCATCAGTGACAATTAAATGTGATGATCTAAGTGCAAACTTTGTACGGAGACTGACAAACTTCTGCAAGCTGGAGAAATATGCCAAAAAATAATCCATCTGCCTATGTTTTTCTTATCTCTTTATGGGAATATTACTACTCACTGCTGTTGACCATCTGATTCAGAGAATTATTTATTATATTTTTAGGTAAAATGATCAAAATGTAATCTGAGTCAAACACTACAAACATACACTTTAAGAACTGAGTGTTCCCCTTACTTTGAGAATAATAATTAAAAAAAGCAATCCATACTGAATGTTGCTACATTGCAAAAAATATTGGTAAGGGTGGACAAAACTTGAAACAGTTTGTCTTTTAGTGATTCATGATTAAATCTTAATATGAATTTTAATTTCAGATGCACAAGCATGTCTTCTAATTATCGAGATTTCCAACTTATCCCCAAATATTAAATACCTAAAAAATTATTTAATGCCAAGCTTTTTTCCTAATTAAGTTACTAATTGTTGAAAATTGCATTGCTTCATCACAAGAAAGTATTACTACCCGTCTTTGCAGTATTTCTTTTATGCAAAACCCTGTATTGGTTTGATAGAATATCAAAAGTGTAAGGAAATTAAGTGTTATATCTGAGTTAACGCGTTATATTAAAAATATTTGTTCACAGTATTTCACTTCTTATTCATAGCATAAAAAGATGAGAAGAAAAGAAAGGGTAGAAGTGGCAAAAAAAGTCTTTTAATTTCTCAGTGACACCTAATATTTAGCCTTTACAAACAAAAATCCATGCTGTAGAAATGGTTATGATAATTTGCTTGCTTATGTAAAATATACACTTGTCTGGTTTTTCTAGAGAAGATTGACACAATAATAATAGATAATATTTGGTCTAGTATTTTAATAATCCTATTTAGCTAGTCTAGTTTGTTTTCCTATCACAGGGGTAAGTAGGATTTTGTTCCGTGGTGTTTTTACAGGGGAGTTGCATTTAATTACTGATTTGCTTTTGTAAACTAAGCAAATAGAATATTGTGACACACTGGTTGAGAGGTAGGGTTGTAAAATTTCTGATCCTCCATGTGCACACCCATTTTGTTTGTTCAGTGTGTACTAAATGAGCAAGCAATGTGCTTTAACCTGAAGAGTGGACAATTAATATGTTGTCTCTTAGCTGTGTTCACAAGCTGCCTTTAATCCCTTGGAAATGCCCCACTTTCAAAGGAGACTGGCAATTATCTTCGACCCTGAAAGTCTGACCTACTCTAGTGCAACACAGTGAATCCTGTCTTAACCCATTACCCAAGCAACCAGTAAAAATTGGCCACCTACCACAAATGACCTTTAGGAAATCCGTAGAAGACTGCAGTGGAAATCCTGGGAACTACATTAAAGTTATTGTTTAAGGTAGGGTTATCTTCCGGAGGCAGGATAAGATATGAATAAGGTTTCTCTTTTTTTTTTTGTTGTTTTTTTTTGTTTTGTTTTGTTTTGTTTTTTGTTTGTTTGTTTGGGTTTTTGTTTGTTGTTGTTTAAAATAATAATACTGTCAACAATGTATTTTTTAATAGGTATTCTTTATTGAGAATGTGAAGTTCTTTTCACAGTACACAGCCAGGCAGCTGGCAGAGACCACAGGTTAACTAAAAAAGCCCATTTTTGTTCTGATATTATTGATGATGCTATCAATGCTTTAGGTACACTAAAAAGAGTAATTGCAACTTGTTCCTGGGCCAGTCTCACTGCAGTCTCATCTCCTCTGGCAAGGAGTAGATGGGTTGTTAAAATCTCAAAAGGCTTCATTTACACTGTGGCAAAAACAAATTAAAGAAAAAAAAAAAAACCTACCTATGAATTATAAACCTTCTTATTTTTATAAGGGCCATGTTAAGGACATGATCCAAAACTGAAAACTCACTGACAATACCTCTAATGATTAAAATGAATGCAAGAATGGCATAGGTTTTAAGAAATCACATAATTGTTACAAGACACTCTTACTGTCATAAATGCAGAAGCTGAACTACAATGCAAATTATTTCTGGGGAAAAGACCTTTGAGTGATAGGTGTGGGATTTTGAGAAACAAACCTGAGAACTCTGCCGTGAACCTGTGGATGTGAGAGTCAGTTGGACTTTTATAATTCATTCCCCGCGTATTTTTTTAGTCACAAAGGAATGTGTTGCACTAGATTTCGGCCTGGAAGAAATAGACGTTTCATTGGAAAGTGTTAAATGTTATGGGAGAGGAAGGATAGTAACAGGAAAAAAAAATCAGGGCAGCAGAGGAAACAAGAAAAAGAGACTAGGAGAATAGAAGAAAATGGAGAATGAGGAGGAAATTACGGCAGAGATGCTCATGCAAGTTCAAAGGTGTGAGTTCAAAGATGTGTAGAGTTTGACTGTAATGCAGGAATGAAATGGAAGGGCAGAGAAGAAAAGTGACTCAATAAATCATCAAAGTACCAATACCTTTGTTGGTGACAGAATCTCCAAAATAAATATTAAAAAGTTAAATGAGCATTTAGTTAATCTCCTAAGAAGGAAGGTGGCTCCTGGAGTGAGAGGGCAAAGATATTATCAAGAGTGTTTGGGAGAGCTGAGATGGGAAGGTCCTTTCACATGTCTGCACCAGGGTATATAAAGGTACCAGTGGAAAAGAGATTCTGCTATTGATGAATTCTTTCAACATTAGAAGGGGAGATACTGGGGAGATGAATTGTTTCTTGGTATTGTAGTCCTGTCAGTGCAAGCTTTCTGAAAACATGCTGGTTTTAGACTTGCAGGCAGCACCTTTAACCTGTGGACTGCTCCAGGGGTGATCTCAAAATTGGAAGATGAAATAAAATATGTTTTATCATCAGTTTTTTTAATTTTTTTTTTTTGTTCAATTATTTGGTTCATCATTTTTTTTTATATAAGAAAAGAAAGAAAACCTGGAAAATTCCAAGAGAAACAAAAATATTGCTGAAAATAAAGTGTAGCTCCTAAACACAACCATGCACTAATTTGCTGCCTCGTATTTAAATTTCAAACTCTTAATGTCAGGGGAATTAATGGCTAAAGATATCATAAGGTGTATGCTGAATACATTATACATGTAAGAGGATTATTCTGATCAACCAGATGGAAATGCATATTTCATCACATTACTACAGCTTTAGCTCTGTCCCAAAATAAACAATGTTTTTCCATCAGTGATTTCAGTATGTAAACAGAACATAGCACATAACCCTGCTGAAAAGGAAATAGTTTTGGCTGAGATTTTCAAAAGCAGTTAGCAGATCTGAACCACTCCGTGACTCCCTGAGCTTTGTAAACTCTTTTCTAAACCCCTAATCTTTGTACACAGCTAAGATGTCTAAAAGGAGAGGTAGCTCTGAAATGTATCAGTTCATAGCACTGCTTTTTTCTTAAAACCTCCAGGCTCTCTTCAGCTGAGCTTGACAGTTTGTACAAGACAATCGAGTATTACCCATTTTTACACCTTCTGAGGCAGACCTAACATTTGTAAGGCATACAAAGACTTCCCTGAATGAGGATTGAGGTGCTCTTTCTGGTTACTCAAGGTAGCGCTAATTAAATATTATTAATTATGTCTGATCCTGTACTGTTATACTCTTTTCTATATGGCAATTTTCTTTATTCTAATAAAATATTCGGACATAAAAATGCAAAGGAAAAGATATTTTAAAGGAAAGTTAGAACAACTTCAAATTGATATGTAGCAATTTGTAGAATAGCTACATATTTGATATATGATCTTACAAAATTACATGTTAATGTTTGGAGAGTCATTTTACAATGGAGAAAATAAAGGTTGTTATCTTTGATTATGTTAAGATAACTTAAATTCATAATAAAATTAGTAGAAACCTCTCTGGACTTTTTTCCCCAAAGCCACTGTCTCTTGTATATTCCTGTCTGCTGGACCAATCCAAGACCCATGAGTCATTGGAATGGATATTATGATTTTCACAAAAAATTCTTATTTAAAAAAAAAAAGACCTGTGAAGAGAGAATCAATCAGTATTTAAGACCTTTTCACATCTATGGTTTCATCAACAGGAACTTGTTTACTGTCTTTTCCATTGTCAGTAAAAAGAGCCTCACTTGCACCCGGCACCTTCAGCTACTGAAGTTCGTTCAAATGCCAACATCTCAGAGCTGTTCTCTTCCTTCCAGACTTATTCACAAAGGCTTGCAAGAGAATTCAGAAATAGGAATGGGCTATCTTCTTCCTGATTTAATGAAGTGCATTATTCAACTGTTCTGGTTGAAAGTCAGGCCATCCAAACAGGTGATATAAAGCTAATCATCCAACATGGGGTTATTGAACAGATTTGGGGAAATCTCTGAGTTCAGTAATAGCTTTTTGATTATCCAGGTCCGACTGTAACAAAGTCATTGCATTCTCACTGTTTCCTGGTTCCTGTGGGTTTTAAAAACTATTCCTAGACCAAATGAGAGAGGAAAGTGTGCATTGAAGTCACTCTTCTGTCTCTGCTAGAAAAGAACATACTTGCGATTTACTATAATGAAGGAATAATATTCTGTACACACTGGTCTAATTAACAACCTAGAAAAACACTTTGCCAAGACTTCTTCATAAACATGTGGGTGAGGATAAGAATGAGAGGGGGAAGAGAAAAGTTAGTTCTTGGATTAACATTCAGAAATGTAACAATTTTATGCAGCACTAAAGTAATTATTATATGTGATATTAAAGACAGTAGATGGAATTAATTAGCTATATTTTAATATTGCAGTAATAATAACTTCTTAAGTTCTTGCAGCCAGCTGAACAGATGACTATGTACAAAACTCATTTTTCTTAGGAAAACTGTCATCATTGTGGATGAGATGAATGGTTTGTCTAATGCAATAACATTCCTCCAGTCATGACCACTGGCAGCTAGTTCAGAGCCAAGTTCCAAACCACCATAGCAGTGTGTTAGGGGATTTTCTTTCTCTCACCCTACAAGACCCAGAAACTCTTCAACGATAAATGGAACCATGGGGAAGCTATTGCTCCCATTTATTTGTATCAGCTTTCTGTTTCAGATATTCATTACAGGGAAGGGAAGAGCAGTGAAGTATAGGGAGGCAGAGAAACTGGGAGATTTTTGATGATTAGCTGGGATGAGACAGGAAAGAGGGGTGGTTATTATGAGATGAATCACACCCCAAGGGCTTCACAAGGCTTCATGTATGCTTCAAATACTCCTGGGCTTTAATTATCTCAGGATAGGTAAAAGAGGTATTTTTAGAAATGTCAAGTTTCCTGATTTATTGGAATCTAAGAGCTCAGGCGGCAGACTCAGAAAATGGGACTTTGTGGCCCTGTAAAGGTTGAGGCACCAGCCATTTTGTAGTAATATTCTGAGGGAAAGGAAGCTCTTTATTCCCCTGTCCCAGGAAGGCAGCAGATCTTTTGAGGCATTGATTTATGCCTCGTGAGTAGCTCTGATTTCCTTTTCTCTCTTTTGTGTTGGTTCCCTCATTTGCCTTTCTGCAACCAGCTTAATCCTTAGGGCTTGTACTGTCTCCAGTGCATCACTAGGAGGGATCCCCAGTGTCTCTTTAGCTGTGGCACTGTATTCCCCTGTTCCCATAACTCTTCAGACTGCTTCAAAGCGAGCTTGTGCTTTAATCAAATCCCCTTATGTGTATTTTCCATCTGTTTATTTGTTACTTGCATTCTCTGAGGCTTCACTGTCTCTGAAACAGCTACTTCCTTGACCCTTTTCATTTTTGGTAGGGGGCTGGGGGTGAGTTTGTATGGAAAGCAAACAGCCAAGGACAGGCAATGGCATCTCAGCAGAGAGACTGGAACCTGTGCGAGTCACCAACACCTCTGAGCTGCGCACAGAATTCATGGCACTTGTGCCCTCAGCCTGTCCTGCTGCTAAAAAGTGGACTGGGACTTGACGCTTATTACATGATGTATTTACTGAGTTTTCCTTTAAAATGTTCTGAAAAAAAAAATCTACTGTAAAGTGTTGGAATTACAGACTAAGGGAACAAAATCTCTGTCCAGCAAATTACACAGTTGCTGTGTAACCATGTGCTGTAGGAAAGAGGTTTCTCTCTATGCATGGTTATCAACAGCAGGTTCCACAGGAGACAAGAGTATGTAGCATTACTCATTTGTTTCAGGTGCAATTAAGTTATTGCTCTCTCTAGGTTCCCCGCTGGGTTTTTATTCACAGTGTGATCTTGAGCAAATCAGCCAGGGCCCATGTTCACCAAACATTTTGGTGCATTTACCACAGTGGTTTAACACTGCCAGCAACTCAGCCCCCCTCAGCTTCTCGCTCACCACCCCCAGGTGGGATGGGGGAGAGAATTGGGAAAGGAAAAAATGAGAAAACTCATGGGTTGAGATAGAAAATTTAGTAGGAAAAGCAAAATCTGTCTGTGCAAATAGAACAAAACAAAGAATTCATTCACTTCTTCCCATGGGCAGGAAAGTCTTCAGCCATCCCCAGGAAAGCCGGGCTACATCCCATGTCTGTTGACCTGGGTAGACAAATGCCATCACTATGAATGTCCCCCAGTCCCTCCTTCTTTCCCCCTGCTTTTCATGACACCCGATGGTCTGGGATGTCCCTTGAGCCGCTCAGAGTCAGCTGTCCTGGCTGTGTCACCTCTCGAATACTTGTGCATCTCCAGCCCCCTCGCTGGTGGGGTGGCATGAGGAGCGGAAAAGGCCTTGGCTCTGTGTGAGCCCTGCTCAGCAACAGTGAAACCATCCCTGTGTTACCGACATCATTTCCAGCACAAATCCAAAACACAGCCTTGTACCAGATACTATGAAGGAAATTAACTCTACCCCAGCCAAAACCAGAACACCAAGGGAGAAAATATTATCTCTTCAGTTGGAATATATCCTTCTTTTAATAACTTTTCTTCATAGTTTGGCTGTTGTAATCCAATGCTTAATGACAAACAAATCCCATTTCGTTATACTAATATATTTCTGCAGGTTACTTTGTTAAAAGAATGCGCGTGATCCGTTTTCTTCAGCCAGAAACCTACTACTGCTTTAAGAAGCAGAAGATAAAAATGTTGGAGCAGTAATGACCTGCTGCACCCCCACTGCCGTGTTGTGCAGCAGAGCAGCCGAAGGCAATCACGTGCTGTACCCCTCTGCTGATATTTAAATAGCTCCAGGGAACCCACTTCAATGCCGTTTGCACGTTTGCCAAGCAGACCTTTATTGATCAGAATGTCAATTACGGTGTCTCATACACTTACCTTGAGTACCCTGTCCAAGAAAGTGTGGCAGAGTGAAGGCTATCAAGGCTGATATTAGGCTGTCAGCCCATGAATTTGTAGCTCCTTGAGAGCACGAAGAGAATCATTTAGAAGATAAAAATGCACCAAAGATTTTGCACACGGCAGCTATATGTCATGTTCTGATGTCCAAGCTCATTCCAATATTTTCCTTTCAAGAATAACAGAAGTTCTCAGGCCTCATTAATGAAATCTATAACCCAGTCTCATGTGCAAATAAAAAAGTTAACTCACAGAGCTCGGAAAGGGAATTAGTTCTACATGAATTAAAAGCTCATGCAGGCAAAATCTGACACTGAAAATGTTACCCATTTCTAAGAACAGATCAAAACTTGTATTCTGGCATAAAATCTCAAATTCCAAACCAGTTTCCTTTAAAGAGATGGTTTCAGTTTGTGTTTATATTTCTAAATACAATACTTCTAAACTGTTTAACGATAGAGTACTTCTTAGGATCTTTCTCTTGTAAATGAATAAAAGAAAAATAAATCTAACAATGAGTTTAGCAAGTACATTTCATGCATTTGATAATTTTTTTTTTTAAATCAGTTTGGTTTATGCTTTCCCTTGCCTAGCTCCAATTCAGTAAATAATCACAGGCATGCATGTCTACAACCACACCAACTCTGAATGGTTTGCATATAAGGAGCCCTCTTGACACAACATATTTAGAGCTTTCAGGGAATTGCAAAAATAATTATTTGTTTGTCAGATGAAATATTCATTAAATCAGAAATTAACTATATTTTAAAAGATTTCATATGAACTCATACATTTGGATGTAATGGCATCTTTCCAACAGTCCATGTCCTTCTCACACAGTATACCCAGAATAAGAATTCAAAATCTCTTGCACAGAACTGATGTTGAAAAAGTAAACTTTTATCTCAGAAGGTAGCAACAATTCTTTCAGGTATTTTATGGCAGATGAACCAGCACTTTTTCTGTTGTGTGTAACCTGTACAGTGCCCAAAGCAGAGAAAACCTCCACACCCCTACCACAATGAAGATGTTAGAGAGGAGAGAAAGAGAATATTAACTTGTGTTTCATCTGCAGTATATTTTAGCGATTGTAGAGAAAGTGGGTGTCTGACTTAGTCACACTTTTCTCTGAAGGAGAAAAAAGGGTTACCTTTAGACATTTACAATTTTTAAGAAATTTCATTTCCATTCTAAGAAAAACTTCATTTCAGCAGAGTACAGTAGACTTTGAGAAAAAATAACTGTAGTGTTGATTGAATAGGATGTATACAAAATTCTCTTGGAGTGACTTAAAATGTCTGCTGCATTAAACCATTCAAATAACATTTTAGAGTGTCAATGCTAAAATAAGAGGCTCAGCAGCTCCTTTGTAGAAGAATGAGGTTATATAAAGAGTGCAACGTGCGCAGCCACAAAATTGCCTTTGTCTCCTTGCTCTTTCTGTGCTCTTGAGTTTAAAAGCCTGGAAATGTTCATGGAAAGATTTCTCCTTTTTGTAAGGAAGGGCTAAAGACTTAAAGAAGTAAGATATATTTATGGGGGAGGGAATAAAAGATCCAAGCCCCAACAGAACAAAGCAAAACAAAAATTTAAAAAATCCCCTATTAGACCTCTAATTTTTTCATAAAAAAGGGGAGAACGATATCACAAGTCCAGAGCTATATCCCTGACTACGCTCTGCCTTTCTGGGCTTTTATGTGCTATACACTGTTCAAACCAATATTTTCAGCAGGTTTTCTCAAAGCAGAAGTATCAGTAAGATAAACGCCTTTAGGGGAGATCCCAAGGAATTGTTCACAGAGATATTGCATAGTCATAATACTAAATCAGCCCATTTCCATACTTGTTGGACTCTTCTCTGTATCCTTTTTGGGAGACCTTGTGCTGTACGGGGCCACACAATAGAATATAGATAATGGACATCTAGAAGAGGCATTCTCAAGGTGACTTGTGCTTCTCGTAGACTTGTTCCAGATCCTGCTCGGTTTTATCACAGCACTTACAAAAGGTCAGTACCATTATCGCAAGTAATGCTCCAGGTATGATTTCATGCACCATCTCCTCAAAACTGCTCCATATTCCTTCTTTTAAGGGATCTGTTAAGCCAGCTTTGGTAAAAGTGACATAGAGGTTTTCTGGGTCACCTTGAACTAGCTATTTTAAAACTTCCTAAACCGGGAGAAATAATGCCTCTGTACTTTAGAGGCGTAATGTGGAAGAATAAATCAAAGGCCTTCAGTGAATGTTTAATAGTCATGTGTCACTATAAGAGTCACTACTTTTTAGGAAATAGGTTGATGCTTGTGATTTATATATTTTAAATTAGTAAAAACCTTTTCAAAGGATTCTTCTAAAAATGAAGAGGTTTTATTTACTTCCTTTTTTTTTTTTTTTTTTTTTTTTTTTTTTTTTTTTTTTTTTTTTTTTTTTTTTTTTTATTTTCTTTTTTTCAGTCNTTTTTTTTTTTTTTTTCTTTTTTAAACCTTACAGTTACTATCTTGTAAGGGCATTAGGAAGGTAGATTAGGGGGTTGGTACTAGATAATCTCTAAGGTCCCTTCCAGTCCAAAGCAGTCTATTCCATGATTCATTAATGTTTGTTGCACTGAGGCACTGTAGTGATGAGCACCAGAGAAGTACCATTGAAACAATTAATAGTTTCTTACACTGTTCATGCATTGAATAATGGCATTAATTAGAGTAAGAAAAGTTTACTGTATTAAAACTGAACAGTTGGAGGTTTTTTTATAAATTATGAACCACATGGTGGGTGGGAGCAGGGCAGGGGAAGTGGAAAATATCCTGTTCAGGAAAAGAATTTCCACATTGTTGGAGAAGCCTTGGAATGACTATATGTCTGGTTTTCTTTTTTCTGTATTTATACATGTATTGAGAAAGGATTAATTATCCCAATCTTTACTGTCATCATAACTCTCCACACAAAACCACCTAATTTTATAACATTTTTATTATACATTTATATAACATTTTCCTCCATGTGTTCCTTGTTATCCTATCCAAATTTCTTCAACATCTGTATAGAAGTCAAATGAATAGAGAATGAAAGGGAAAATTTGTAAATCAGAACGCATCTGGATCTGCCCCGATGAGGTGGAAATATCTGAGTGGTCACCTCCAGATACACCAGGTCATGGGTAAATTTCCATAATTCTTGTCCACAAAAACGTGTATGCCAGAAGAATATTTTCACCATTACTAACACACACAGAAGCACACGGATAAAGAATCATATAGGGCATGTATGCTCACTTATGTGCACGAGAACGTGGATTTATACACACGCATTATATATAATGACTTTTCATGTGTGTGAATGTGCATTCACTCATTCATCAAATGAAAGCTGAATTTCTGTCATATTCCTAAAACACTTTACTGTTGAGTATTTTTCAAAATGAAATATGAAAATCAATTATATCCAGTAAAAAGAATTGTTACAAATGTGTTACAAATGAACTTAACTTAGATTTTCTCATTTTCCCACTGCTGATCTGCAAGCCTGTTGTTCAAGACCACTGTTGCACCCATAAAAGGGTTACATTTGTGTGGGCAAATGAACGAGAGGCTCCTCTTTAAATTTGAAACTGTACTCAGGGCATAAATCTATCACCAGTAAGTGACATCTAATTTAGATATGTGACCTGTACTTGCTTCAGCTGGGTTAGAGTTAATTCTCTTCTTAGCTGGTACAGTGCTGTGTCCCTAAAACACTTATTGTTGCTATTTCATAATTATGTCTCTCAGAGTCTGTAATCAAACCATGCACTGTGCTGGACAAGCCTGTATGAAAAGAGATTATAGGAAAGATGTAAACCACAGTCATCTGTGTTTTATGAAATGACTAGTGGAAACCTGCCCCTGAAGACCTGGCTCTTAAGACCTGTGTCTTATTCCCAAACTTATTAGTTATTCTACAAGCAAACAGAGCTCCTTTCTGCCAGCCTTGCTCACCTACTTTAGGACCCCTGGGAAGACTCTACAGTGCAAAGTACGTGGAATATACATGATCCGGAGAACAGCTCTTTTCGTCATCCGCAGCTGAACTGCCAAAATCCCTAATCTGTTCTGAAAATCCGTCATGCTGTCTGACCTAAAAAGTTCAGTAGCTCATTAATAACCTTCAGAGCTACCCAATCTCCTCTGCAATGTGTGCATTAATGATGGATGAAGCACCCAAAGAAGCAGCTACAGCATGAGGGATGGAAATAAACCAGCTGGCATTGCCCTTACAGTATTTGATTGATTTGGAGTATGTGCAGGAGCTGAGGAAGGCTCTGCAGAGGTTTGACTGGAGTTGCCAAGGCAGTTGGTACTGCGAGAAAAGGTCAGAGAAGTTAGACATAGTTGGATTGTTCACAGATGTCTGATGCTGTCAGTTTTATTTGAAATAAATAAATACTTGAGTTTCAAGGGATGAATCAGTCAGATTCCACCACCAAGATGACAGATCACTAGGATTTTATTTTACTAATGCTTGTGGTTCTCTTGGAAGCTTTCTACGTGGACATTCATTGTACCAGGGGTAAACAGAGACTAAACCTGCATTTTTTCATAATCCGATAAAGAACGGAATTGCAGGACTTGAAAAGACAGCATTCATGCCATGGTTTCTCTGCTTTTTGTCATGTCTTCATTTAAAGTTCTGTCAGACAGCAGGATCTCTGTTCTTGTGCTTTTTGTGACTTATATTTTGTAGGAATGGACCCATTACTCTTACTCACCTGTAGGTTACGATGCCATTATTTCTACAAAATCTAAATTTAGCATTCAAACACAAATGGACTTTGTCATATTTTCTCCATTAATACTTGCCATTGCTTACCATAAATGTCATGAACAGCTGCACAAAAAAAAACATTCACCTGGTCAAATATTTTCTTGCTGTTTTAAAGGAAAAGCAAGCTTCCATTTTCCTGGAGTTTTTATAGTACCAACTACTGTGTAGAAAGCAAATGTTCAAACCTGAAATATTTTCATTGGGGGCAAAGTATTTCTGTTAAAAACTGTTTCCTGGCTTCCTCATGGAACTAAAGCTCTGCTACCACAAATCCTTAATCTTTCTTTAGACTACTGTAAAATAAATGTGTGAAAATTTCGTCACTTGGAGAGAAAGGATCTCAAGCTAAGGCTGCATGGAAAATAAGTTTTGACATCTGACATCTTGGAATCAGACACACAACGTTCAAAGAATCGCATCTTATGTTCTTTCAGAGTGAACACCCCAGGAATTAGAAATCTGCTTCACGGAGTAAGTTCTTCTCTGTGTTTCAAGGATTTTCCAGAGTTAAGGCTTTCCTTTTTTTCTGGTGAAACCAACACTGGCTTTACTTGGCAAGGTGGTGATTTTCTGAGCTGACAACAGTCTTCTAGTTCCTGTAATATAGATGTTAATGAGGTCATGACCAGTTTTATGGATGTAAACTGTGTATTTGGCTGTGGTTTATTATCTCCATCAATTAGCGGGTTTCTTGAAAGCACTTCTCTTTGTGAAAGGTGCTTTACAGAAAATAGTAAATGGGTGCTCTACCACAGAAATCTTTACAAATTAATTGAGAAGCAGTCAAGGTGTTTCAGTGAAGAGACAAGTATTGGTGTTTTCCCAACAAAACACAAACATCAGCAATGAAACTTCAGAAGTCCTTTTTCCAAATAGTTATTGAGCTTTGAAATTATAGGACTGTGGAACAAATTGTCCTGGACTATCCTTCTTCACTTTCATATGTCTTATCCCCTCAAAGAAGGATTCAGATACAGAAGAAGTTCTGAATGTCAGGAATTTATGTATTTATCTTCTAAAAATAGAGGAGGAATTGACAGACTAAAATAAGTTGCCATATACTTTGCCAGAAACTTTAGAATTGCCTTGCAGCCAAGAATATTCTCAAGGAGTGGCCTCTGATAATACTCATATTTTCTATTCTTTTTCCAACTTAGCAACACTTGTGTCAACCCAAAAGTATTGGTAGTAGTGCAGGATCTTCTAGAAGACTTTCACAGTGATAATAAATAGGGCACTTGACTCAAAAATTTTCACGTGGACTATGTTGCTTGCATTTGTTAAAGTAAATGGGATTTGATGTGGTACTGTGAGCTGTCACAGGTTTCCATTTTCAAATTTATGAGAGCTCCACCCTTTCTTTACAGGTGCCATTCAAGGCTGATATTTCAATAGCAAGAACGTCTATTTGGACATCCCTTATCTGTGTGTGTTCAGAATCCCAAAGGTGTACAATGATCTCTATGCAAATAATTTTTTACCTGCAGAGAAGAACTGAGCAGACTGAGGTAGTTTAGAAGTGATATTGCTTAATATCTCATCTCACGACTGACAAACAAAACTTGCCCTAGGAAAACGATTATCAGAAACTTGCTCTCATAGGTGAGTTTGGAGCCCTGAGACATTCATGTGTGAATGGTGACAATTCCCATGATATCTGTCCCACATGTAGTTACAGTGTCCAGGCATGGAGTTATCTTGCTGATGTTGAAGATACTCAACATAAGAAATTATTCTTGGAAACACAAAGCAAAACACTTGAAGGGTAAACCAAAAGGCAGGCATTTAGATTACTTACTAAGAAGGGCATCAGAAAGCACATGGTAAAGCATTCATTGACAGTAATGCTGAAATTTGCTTGTGATTTGCAAAATCAGTCTCCCACTTTCTAAAGGATATCCCAACAGACCTTTTCTGAAAACTGATATGTGCCTCAAAAAAAATTGCAAAACCAACATCCTGCTTTCTACAAATCAATCTGTTCCATTGAAACACATCGTTTCAGCAAAAAACAGTTTATCTGCTTTCAGTGCCCAAATTTTCTTCTGTTTGTAAGCTTCATTGCTGTTTTAAGTCTCATTCATAGAGATGCATCTGGTTTCTTTTCTCTTGCTTGTTTGATATGTTCTATGCTCTAAGTGCTTGAAGATATGAGTATTTCACATTTGGTTTTTTGATAGTCTTCACTATTTCAACCTTATGGTTGCCATCATCTTTAAGAATGTGCACGCATCAGTACACAGGAGCTAAAAAGTATTTCAGTACAATGAAAGATAAATTCAGTAAATAGATAACAAGAACTGTACAGTATATGTTTTGAATTCACAAATAAAAGTCAATAAAAAGCATTAATCTATATTACTCTCAAGCTCAATGATTTTCAAGGTTGTCCATGCTGAATAAAAATATTTGTGGTAGTGCAGCTATAAAAGCATTATTGAATAAGAGGATGTCAGTTCAGGAAAAGGTTTCAGGGAAACAAGGTGCTTTGTTTCAATGAAACAAATCCTTAAACTCATCATTAAATCCTCTAGGTAGAAAAAAAATCTGTTACTCAACAAAAGACATTACATGGTTATACGAAATTTAGAATCTCTTTTTAATAGAAGTCAAAGATAAGTGATCTAGAGGAAAACCCCCCTGTCCTCCTCTCTTCTATCCTGTCTTTTTTTCTTTTTCCCTTTGGAGAAGTACTTTTTGCAAAGGACCTTATTCACAAAATGCGAAAGGTAATGTATGGAAGCACTGTGGCTTTTAAACATTTCAGAGGAGGATGTAATCAGAACTATACAGAACACATAATTCAATATGGAATTTCTACGCACATAAATTTCTATGTACTGCTCAGTAGTGGAAAGAAAAATGCTGTTACTTCACCTCTGTGTTGCACTTACCTCTATTTGCTGTTACAGGGATTGTGAGTCTTTGTAGCTCTTTATGGAAGCTACTTTTTACATCTCAAGCTGCAAATAGATCCTTTTATGTATCAAGATCCTCTGGAAGGTCTCCTGTCTGGTGCGCCGTTGTGAACAATCTGAAAATCACCACAGAAATATTTCTTACAATCTAATCAACAAAGGAATGAATCCCATATGCAAAAAGTGAGAAGATGCTACTCACACACGGTTTATTGGCTTTAAAAATCAAAGCTCAGGAAGTGATCCCTGGAAGTGTTCAAGGCCAGGTAAAGCCCTGAGCAACCTGCTGTAGAGGAAAGTGTCCCTGCCCATGGCAGCAGGATTGGAATGAGATGATCTTTAAAATCCCTTCCCACCCAAACCATCCTATGATCCCCTAGGCTAAAGCGTGATTCTTCTAAGGGAGTAATTTGCACACAACATGGTGTTCCGCACTCCTTTGGCTGCACCAGCTTCTGGCACTTCACATTGTCTCTAGTCATGACTGCATCCTTTTCCCTGTGGAATATTTTGGGTTCAAGGCATAATCTCCCAGTTTTCCTATGTTTCCTAATGTGTTTCTTTACACAAACCTTTATCATCCTTGTTCCTTGAAGCGTGACCATTAAGCCTGGCAGTTCAGGTTGACTGAACATCAACCAAGCATTTTTCATGTTTTACATACCACTGCGCTTTTTTTTTGTACTATCCATCACTTAATCAGAAATACCTTTATATTGTCATCTAAATCAAGACTAGGAATATTAAATAGCAGTGGAACAAGAGTGCTATTATTGGGTGACCTTGTGTAATGAGTTCTTGCACAAAATTAACAATTGCATTTTGCAATCTGTTAGTGAATCAGATTTAATCCCTCTATGATAGGACTTAAGCCATCTATCTTGCATAAAATTTAACTTTTAATCACAATGCCATGTGATACTATGCTAATTTTTCATATAAATTCAGCTATACCATACCTACTACCATTGTAATTTTTATTTTATTTTATTTTAAAGTTTTATAAAGTCCTCTACTATAATCTAAGCACTTCAGATTTGGAGCTATTTTTGCATATTGGTATCACAAATGGAACTGCTGGATGCAAACGAGCCGTGCCATATAACTTAGAAAATGTTTTCATAGTTGCTGTTTCAGGTGATCTAATCCAACCCTAAATTATTTCACTAATTTACTGTGAATGAAGGCCTTTAGATAATATGCCACCATTTGTAGACCTTAATCTTATATAAATCTCTGGTTTAGGTTTCTCTAAAAAAAAAAAAAACAAACACGTACAATGCCCTTTAAAACTGTAAATGGCAAAGAAGCATATTTTGTTTCCTTCCCTTCAAGGTTTCTTTTGCACTTTTGGATAAATCCCTCCTTTTCTGAGCAGAATGGTAACTAGAATAAGTATTCAGTACTTTATCCAAATTTATTTTAGTTCTCTTTCTTTTCTGTCTCTCTCTTCTCTCTCTTTTGCTTTGCAGGTTTTATTAGTAACATCAGCATCTTATCTGTCTTTGTAACCTATCAGTGGGCATCTGCTGTTGCTCCACGCACATTCTCAGTGATTCAATATGATTTTTTTCTTGATGTCCTCATGGTTTAACACACCAGCCAATTAAAAAAGCAAAACTATTTGCCAGTTTTAAACCACTGTCCTTACGCAGATGCCTCCAAAACTCAAATTATGAAATCTTTTACATGTACAGAAATTCTTTCCAGATGCAGTGAAACTATTTGTGTAAAATGTAACAGATGTCACAGAGTGACGCAACTCAATTTTGAGGAACAAAAGGACCACACGGAGAGTTGTTTAGGTCTGCCTAGAAATAAAAGTTCAGACTCTGTAAAGGACACAGAGTCAGTGTAATCTTCAGGGCTGGAAAGATTGTGCCGTTCCACCCACTTTTGCACCTCTGCAGAGGTTATTCCTTCTCATCAGAAGAGTCTTCATAGACACATGTCCTTGTAAAGTCACAGGTGCTTCTCCACAATAATTGATGAATCAGCAGGACCCTCCAGTCTGAATCCTACATGAATCCAAAAAGAGAATTTGTAGGAAAGTTAACATCAGATTTATTTCAGAGGAACGGTCTGGGAGCAGATTTCTGACATGGAGTCAAGGTAAATCCACTTCACAACATTATTGGATTTGCCTTTCTTGAAGTTTAATTAAATTGGTTTTCCCTCTATTAACTGTTATAACTGGGAAATGATGAGAATGAAACTTCATCTCATTACAGTTTAAGAAGCTAAATCCCTTCTTGTGTCTCTAATGCTAAGAAATATGCATTATTTTGTGTTAATCATACAATTGGTTTTTAACTTGGCAACTTCAGAACGTGTCCTATTGTCCGTGTCTCATCCCCAGAGCTTACCCACTTTTCAAGTGTTAAAACCTCTACTGCCTTGGGTGATCAAATAGAAAGGGAAGAGGTTTGCTCTGTAGTGCAGGCAATCCCAAAGTGATCATGCCATACTAAGTTAAATGAGAAAACAAACAAAAAAAAAAACCACCAAAACCATAACAAGTTTAACAAACTTTGTAACATTCTTCACCATCAAGTATTTTTAGCAGGAAAATACTTTTAAAGTTTCTTCAGCTTTAGAGCATGAGAAGGTGTAGTGAGTTTGACAGGACAATTCAAGAGGAAACGAATCATAATGTTGCAGAAATATTCAAGTTTAACTACTCTAGTGCATTGCCAGTGCAGAAATGCCTTTGAAAATTACATTTCTAAGTTGGAATATGAGCTTGATCAGAGGAGCAGGGAGCAGTGCAATTGTCTAGGTAAAACAGCAAAGGTGCGTCTTAAGATAATACCAGACTAGTATCCTTCTAATTGTGAACTCCAGGGATCTGAACACAGCACCCTGGAGGATGCCTGTGAATACCTGGCTCTCTGAGGCTCTCTTGGGCAAAACGTGTTTGGTAGAGCCCTTGAAGCCTGTTCCTGCTGTGCCCATGTGAAGACGAAAGCAAAGACATGGTAACAATGAGAATTTTCTATTTCATGGACAAACTGAGAAATTTGGTATCAATTTGAAACAATTTCTATTGTTTAGAACAATAGAATTTTTTTTTTTTTTCCAGATTCCTTTACTGTCCCAGATTTTAATTGCAAAAAGTAAAAATATTCTCTGGGATGTCTGTAGCTAACTGAGGGCTAGAGTCTTCGGTGAGGCATGTTTGGCATGTGTCACTCTGAAGGTTTTTCAACGGGGTGGAGGGGAAAAAAGGCTGGATTGTGTATAGTTCCTTCCTGTTGTGAAAGTTGGGTTAACGATCTGTGAAGGGTGTCTGAATTCCAGAGACTGGGAATTGCCTCTGATTCCTACTGCCTCCTGATACACTCTTCAGGTTCATTTTGAAGAGTGCTGCCTGGACCTGTCCAGAAAGCGGTTCTAAAACCATTCTAACAGTTTCACAGCATAAAGAATTTAAATCCAGTGCCTGGGAATATTTCTCGCTGCTTTTTAATTTATCGGTATAAATTTAGCTTCTGTCACTCATATTATGAGCTCTCTGGGAAAAGAAACAGTCTTGTCTCTCAACTTCTCTATACTAAAAATAATAGAACTTGATCTTGTGTTGATCAACAGGGTGCTTCCCATAATGTACATAGATAATGATAATAATTATTATGATGGATAAAGAGAGAAAAAAAACTTGTTCTACTGTGAAAAATAACTACTGGAGATGTTCAACTATTTTTTTTACAATCCTTTATGTTTAAGTGCTTCACTGGTAATATTGGTGCTCACGTTTGAGAGATATCTTTCATTTTTTTTTGGTTTGTTTTCCCCAGTGTGACTCCTGTTTCTATGGTGGACTAGAAGTGGTGCAGTCATACAGCTCTGCATATGAGTTATTTTGAGTCTGACCAAAATTAATAACAGACATTCAGAACAATGTTAATTCCCACAATGCTTATAAGTGTTTTGTAAAGCAGAAGACTCTGATATGAGGCTGCAATGTCATTGGTTTATATCTGATTGAGAAATATCTAATTGGTTGATTAACAATCAACAGAAAGATATTTTATATTTTCAAGATTATGAAAAGGACTAGCTTTCAATTTTCTGCTCATCTTACCATTTAGTAGCAATGCTTTGTGGAACAGATAATCACATAATTTACTAAGTAGGTTGTCCTTGCCCTTGAATTTTGTTTGATGCCGGTAACATCTTGCTTTGACACCAGTAAGGTCGTGCCAATTCATTTGGATCCTAATGCATTCAGTTGTAACAAAGACTTCTTATGGTGAGTGAGGAAACCAAGACAGGGATTGCTGTTGTCACGTTTTATAGTTATTCACTTTGTGTGTATGAAACGCAGCCTTGATGACAAGGATCAATGACAGTTTTCATATTTAGTGATATTTCTTACTCTTAAATATTTTTATTTAGAGACTGCATATTATTCTTTTCTCATTTTCTCTCTGATGTCCATATGCATATTTTCATTTTCTCTTTTTTTTTTTTTTTTACTATTTCTTTACTTAATTTAAGGTGTCTGCTACCCTGTCAGAGAACAAAAGCTTTCCCTCCATGTTACAAATTGCCTCATTGGCAAAAGATGTGTGGTGTTAGACAAATAGCCCCAGTTCCTTTCTTTTCCATTCTATAAAAGGAAGAAGAGTTTTATTTTATTCTACAGAGATGTAAGGAAGACTAATTCTATGGATTGGTTTGGAGATACTCACTGTCTGAAGGTTTACATGGAAACCTGTGAGAAGTACTTGGTGTTCCCACTTTCTGTAAGATGAGTTGTCACTATTTTTGAAAACCCATAGAAGTTGGGAAACAGTTTGGAAACTTAAAAACAAAAGAGCTTTCAGCACACCATGTATATTCAGTATTTCATTACTATTTATTAACCTTTTTTTTTTAATGTGGCTTTCCAAATCAAACTTTACTAAAAACTGTACAAAACATTTCTGAAATATCTGACAGAATTTCTGATGATCTTGTTACCTTTCATACTGCCTGTAGTAAAAGAGCCGGGCCACCGGACTTTGCAAAAAGTAAATATTTTTTTATTAAATTCTCTTCACTGACCTTTGACATTATTGAAAGGAGGAGAACAAACACATGAAATACAAGCCCACGAGCTGGATTTCCACAAGCTGTGCTTTGAGGTTGTGCGTGAATGCTCTCACTAAGATTCTCACTCAACTGCATCTACATTTGCAGATGTAGTTTGGTGACAGCCACTGGACAGTGCCCACTGCAGGGCCTCTTGCTGCATTAGAAAAATGAACATCACAGCTCATTCCCGTGCTCTACTGCACTGTGGGTGCCTGCAGTGGCAATTTCTATTGGGCTCAACTCTGCAGCGGACAAACCTGGGCTGTGCTGAGAGTCACGGCTCCTCAAGCCAAAGAACCAAACCTTAAACACACCAGGCGTGCTTCACAAGGCAGCACAGGACATCAATCAGCTGAGGGCATTTCTTCTTTCCCTGTGGATATTGCCACTGGATTGTACACACTTCCCATGTCATCGGTTTAAGCTAAGGTTATTTGTCAAAGGACATCAAAAAAAAAAAAAAAAAAAAAAAAAAAAAGCAACCCCAAAAAAACCAATCTCAAATTTTTTGTCTTTTCGTATCAGCTTGGCCACACAGTCAAAATATATTTAGACTCCTACCCATCTGTTAGTTTTCTTTGATTACTGTAGCCTCCAAAATTTCAACCCCTAACACTGCAATTACGCCTATCAGTGTGACAATGTTCTGAAAATGCTTCATCCTACAGCTTGAAACAATCAAATCCATGACACAGACCCTGCTGAAATAAAGTGAAAATTAGTATTTTTGGAAAAGACAATACCCAGCAGGGAGGGACATGGCAAAGTTGTAATATGTGATACATCTACAAATATATTTATGCAGTTCATTATGTTTAGTGTCAAAGTTATGATTATTTGGTCTCAATCTTTTCAAGTTATTTTTCATTCTCCTTTGAGGATTAGGACTAAGAGATCAGAAACCAATTTTGTAGAAAATTATCTCTCCTTGGCCCCTGGCTGCTACAATTGTTGTAGATTGACTGTGGTATTCTTTTTTCTACTTTATTGTGGGGGTTTGTACATATCATTTCCTCACAGAATGAAGTCAACCACTTAGAATTTACTTACTGATTTTGTTGTTGTTGTTGTTATTTACAGAAAACATGACTAATCTACTAAAATTTTTTCTATTTAATCTTCTTTGGATTAGATGTTGACTGCAAATGGTTTGCAGTTCAGAATCACATATTTGGTAAGGGCCAGGGAAGAGGCAATCACAAAATATCTGCCAATAACGTGCACCAACAATGATCGTCTACTTGTACTTGGAGGACCTAACTCTTTGTGCAAGCCATGCTTACCTGGGGCTTCTCTGTGTCCCAATGCATTTTAAGAACCAGTTCTTGAGACATAAATTCATCTGCTCTATCAGTCTCTGTCCAGATATAGATAAAGAGATAGATATTTGAGTTTCCATTGATGGGCAATGCTGTTTTATGGTAATTAACTATAAAATAGAATACTCGCCTAGGACTATGTACTAATTTTATTATAATTTTCCTAAGTCACATTAGTTTAGGCTTTGTAGAAACTCTGAAATGCTGCTTTAAAAGAAAGTCAGTTGAAACAATTGTTTTTTCCTTTTTAGTTTTTTTTTTCTTTTTCTTTCTTTCCTTTTCTTTTAAGCAAGGATTTGAGCCTGTATGTGATACCTCTAGCATGGGAGTCCACACCACAGAAATCAAGATTATTTCTGTATGTCTGCTGCCAGCCCTGAATGGTTTGGGTTTTACTCCAAGCCCAGACTAACTGGCTACAATGGATCATTGTTTGAAACTATTTCAGTTCTGCTTACAAACAGCTTCACAGAAGCGTTTTTCTTCCTTATTAACAAAGCCAAATTTAATATTCTGCTTAATCCTTTGTCTACAATTAATTATTTTGCTAAATTAGGATCTCAGTAGAATAAATAATAAAAGAAGATTTGAAACACAAATGAAGAAATGCCAAGTACACCAGGAAAGAAAAATATTTGTAAATTTAAAATGACAGAAGTAGTTAAAAGTACTTTTGCCAGTTAATCAACCAGCTGAGATATACAGAAGCAATATTGACTGCAGAGCCCCATAATTACTCTTTCAAGCTGCTGTTACACTTTTGAAGTTCAGTTTATTTGTTTTTTAATTACTTTCTTTCAGCTATCTCCTATTTTTGAAGTGTGATGATGATAATATTGGCTGACATCACAACTTGTTCAAGATAAGAATTATCTGCTGTTGCAGAAAGTGAGTTTATCTGTAGCAGAATAATTCCTCAGCCAAAGATTATGACCCATTTCAAAGTTCAGTTGAATGCAAAATGTATAATACTACTGTTGATTCTTGGTCGGTGTGTGAACATTTCTATCCTGCCAAGATGTGCATGAAAGACAGTCTCTGCCCTAAAGAAGGTGAGATTTTTTTTGTCAAATCAATTAAAGAAATAAGAAAATGAGAAGAAAAACGGTGACGCAGAGAAAGCCATTTGACCAGAGTGCCACACCAGATTAATTAGAATTAATGCATGGTGACATAAATTCTCTTTAGGCCACTCATTTCATCATAACTCTGCTGAGCCTTAGAGTCATAGAATCATTGGTGTATTGTATGCAAAGTCTACAAGCCCTCATAGCAATATGGCAGCATGGAGTGTTTTCAGTAGTGGTCAGAGATTGTTTAGTCTCTCTACAATAATGTTCCAAGTATTCCATTATTGTTAAGTGAAATTAGTGTCCTAATGCATAATTGCAGTTTTACTGAAGCTGGCATTCATAGTTTGGGCTGCACCAGAAGTGAATCCATACATGTTTTAGAAACCCATAATCTTTTAGAAGTTTTATTTTTGTCTCAAACTAAGAGATGATTGTAGAAACAAGCCAGATAGTTTTAAACACAGGAGCATTTACAGATTAAACATTTTCAGTGGGTGTTTTTCTTAAAGATTTTTTCAGTTCTGATTTATAAGTCTTCAGAATAAAACTGCAGGACTGTGTTTTATTTTACAGACTTTTATTTTAAAGATCACATTTCGTTTAAATAATTTCTAAAATGTTTGACTCATTCCAAAGTGAATTTAAAAATCCACAGGCTCACCTGCCATTTCTTTGCCTTCTCAAGTAAGGTAGACAAATTTAATGAGAGATCTACAAATCAAGTTAAAAATCCCAAAGAGAAAGATTTCAACTACCCCATCTTATTTAGCTCTTGCTGTATGTCTGGTTTAGGCTATAAATGTGCCCTTAAATCCTGTCACAATAATCATGTTTAAAAACCCTGCTGTCACATTTAAATTGGTTATGACTTATAAGTCCTTTTCAAGTTTTACATCTCTTGATTTTCACCCAAAGGGAAGATCTAGTAAAGAACTCTGAGTTCATAGTGAGTTCAACCAGATGGCACATTTCAAGTGACTACACCAGCTCTGGTAAATTCTCTGAGTGAACTTCAAGACAGCCCAAGTATTTCATAAAGTGCCTCACCGCATGGCTCAAAATCAAGTGTCCATGCTTCAGTGTTCTGGTTAGGACCGGTACAGCAAAAGGCAAAATACATTAATTTTCAGTAATTTCAAAGCAGTAATCATATTTCTGTTGCTCTTGAATTTCATTCCATGAACCTGCAAGATGGATAAGGAGTTAAAGTCAAGATTTTCCTCTAAGAGTTAGAGTGAAAGTTGGTCATAAAATAAAAACAACAGCAACAAAAAAATTACTTCCATTCTTCCTTATTTAAATAAGAATCATAACAGGGAAATTATTTGCCTTTCAAGCTAAGGTGTCTCTGTATTTTAAGCAGTATAAACTCCTTAGGAACTATGCAATGCATTTTAAATTCCCATATAATTTACTTGCAAGATCTCTATGTCTCTGTATGGGTTTGTGTATTTTTTTACATTATTATCTATATTTATGCATCTGCCAGTGTCTGAAAGTTCTGTTTCGTATTACAAAAAAATGCCGTAGTTCCTTGTGCCTTCCTGAACTCATTTGTATGAAAGATATTGCAGAAGCTTCATGTCTCCTTGTAAATTCACATAAAGCCAAAGGGGACTGAGTCAATCCCAAGTACTGAATAGCTTCCAGTTGTAAGCAGTGAACAGTCAGAAGGGACTAAACTGACCACAGTTTACCAGACTGGATGAGCTCATAGGCTATGTGCATGATAGATTATCACAAAATCATAATGAATAGACAAATGTGGGTGTAAAATAGCTAAATCTAGGTGATTTTACTCAGTAGCCAAGTTAAAGAAAAACAGATATGCCATTACATAATATATAATTTAGCTGTGGAACTCAGAAACCCATGGCAGTTCTAATAGAGAAAAGATAGCACTAGCTCAAAAACTCTGCAAGCTGTAGGTTATTTCAAACCTCTAGGGAATTACACTGTGAAAACATCATCATATATGCTTCTTAGATTCTTTTCAACATAGTAAAACAGAATTCACAAATATACAAACCTCTGCTCTTGTTTTTAAAGGACATTCCTCACTTCCCTCACACCATTTTCCCAGTGTCTTGGAGCTGCAAGATTGTATAGTATCAGATAAACAACTTTTAAACAAATTAGTAGTTCTGTTCATTTTTATATATTTTATATCCATGGAATTCCCCTAGGGGGTGTGTTCATTGTTCAGTATTAAGAGCTTAACAAACTGTGAACAAGCCTGTGTAAGGTAGCAGGATACTTTACAGAATTTCAGAAGTGGTGAGGATTTTGAAATTTCATTCACTCTTATGTCAAAGATGTGAGTACTCAGGCTAAATGGGCAATATTAACACAGCATTCTTCTGAGATATGGGAAAATGTAGATCCATTTATTCTTGCCAAGCATCATCAGGGTTGGAAGGTTTCATTCAGAAATTCTAGTCTTGCACGTTCGAGAACTATAGACACATTTAGTTGATAATATCAGTTGAAGGCTTTGTGAGGTTCACAATTGAACCTAGAATAGTATTGTCAAACCCAAATTTGCTTCTTTTTCTCACAGAACAAGGAATATGCATTGCTCCAGAACCAATTTTTGGCCGTTTTTTGTGTTCCTGCAATGTTACATTCAATAGGGTGCAGTTTAACACAAGCATTGTATCATTTTTCAGTCCATTGCCTTTCCATACCTTTTTTTCAATTCTGCATGCAATAAAGATGATTCTTGCGTTAAAAGAGGACAGTGTGAAGATAATTTTAACAGTTTAACACAGCTGAAATAGCTTTGTTCCCTGACCTGCTCAAACTGACACTTGTGCAGTCTCTGGTACTATCAGTAGACAGCTCTACATCACTCTATCTGGCAGTTTTCATTTTATAGCACAGGTGTTAAGTAGTTAAAACCTAAAAGAACCACACCATTCCTAGTGAAATGGGAAAAAGTTCTACTAGAATAAGGGAATCTTTCTACAGAAGTGTATACCAGAGAAAATAAGATTTCTCCTGGGCCAAAGACACTAAACAACTTCAAGTTAAACCAGAATCCAGAGGTACTTTAAATGACTTGCTCTGTCTATAGGAAATGGGATTGCAATTTCTGTAATTGTTTATTTGGCTATGACTGCAGTTTTCAGCTCAAGGAAACTTATTTTCTAATAAGAAATCTTTTAAAATATGCTTTCTTTGATTTTCTAGCCTAACTAGTCCATTACCGCACTAGGAAATTTTCTCAGGGCAACCCTAATGAGGCTGCTGCTGAAGCACAGACAATCTCTTCTTTCGGAGATCTTTTGGTTAAAAGAATCCTCTGCTCTGTTGAGTGTCTGATTACGCTCAGATTAGATAAAGCCAATTAAGCACTTGCTACTTTGCAAAATGAATATCTAACCAGTTATGTACGAGGGAGTTATTAGAGGGAGTCAAAGGGTGACTTCAGTAAGCAATCTGTGAGAACTTTTGTATCAAATTAAAACCCATTTATTTAATAAAGACTTAAAATAGTGAAAAATAAGGAAAAAATCACTATAATTCTAACTACATTCCTATTTACTGTCTGATTTATTAAATATAGCCTTGAGGGAAATGTAAAAGAGTCTTTCTTATTTATTTATTTATTTCCATCTGTTTGTATATATTCGTTCCTTTTCCAAAATTTTGTAACTAAATATGGCTAATACCTAAGAGAATAGAATTTTAATTTTTTCAAATTATTCATGTTTATATCAGTTCTAATTATTATATTACTGTTGTTATATTAACATGACAATCCCTTATATTACATTACTAATAAAAGCAAGAAATCCAAATTTTCTTACTCATCTACAGCATTATAATTTTACCCCTCTATTAACTCAGTCAAAAACGTTCAGGTAGTCCTTGCAGACAATATTATAAGATATATACATAAATACATCCACAGTTTTTTTCATTCATACCAAGAAGATTTTGTAGACCCAACTTTTCACAAGCTGAGTAAAAGCTCTGTTTATGCAGAAGATAAGGGACTGTGTGAGCTGTAAGTTTGTATCATCATGAAAATAACAAGCTGAAAAATATCCTTAGAAAGAAAATAATTTGTTCTCCTCCTATAAGTTTTTGGAACACAACGTTTTCATGAGACTTCTTCCAAACTTCTTAGCAATAATCATGTTTTCTTGGTAGCTGTGTGCCTCCCTTCCTTATGAGGTCTAAATATATGAGAAGATTTCAGTGTTCTCTGAGGTGTCTGCAAAGTTTGTACAGAAATCCTGTAGCTTTGATTTTCTGTTTTTCTTCCTTTACACATGCATTATGATGTCTATTTTCACAGAAAGATTTCCAAAACTCATCAGCCAGTTGTAAAGGCTGTCATGATTTCACATCTTTCACACAGTCATCAAACCCTCCTTTCTTTTGCTTTCTAGAGAAACAAAGGTCTCTGCTCTAGAGCTCTGCTGCACTGGGAACTTTCAAGGGGAATTGTGCAAATCATCATGCAAATCAAAGTCACTTCAATCTCCAAGCATAAGGGAGATTTTGGGAGGCTGCACAATAAAAAAAGCAAAGGAAAAAGAAAAGGAAAAACCAAAGGTAGTTATTAAGTAGTTTTTAAACCTTTTCACTGAAAGTATATGATTAGATATCCCCTAGCAAAAAGAGACATCTCAGATACCTTGAAGAGATAAATAAGATTAAATCTGTTTTTTATCACATTCCTCACAAGCTTACTATATCCTAAATCACAGAATCATACAACTGTTTAGGTTGGAAAAGCAATCTAAGATCATCAAGTCCAAGTGTTTACCCCAGCACTGCCAAGTCCACCACTTAACCAATGCCCCAAGTGTCACATCTTCGTGTTTTTAAATACTTCCAGGGATGCTGACTCTACCACTTCCTCAGGCAGCCTGCTCCCGTGCTTGACAAACCTTTCAGCGAAGAGATTTTCCCTAAAATCCAAACTAAACTTTCACTGGTGCAACTTGAGGCCGTTTCCTCTTGTCCCATTGTCTATTGCCTGGGAGAAGAGATAAACCCCCACCTAGGCAGACAAACTCATTTCAGATGGTTGTGGAGAGTGATTAGGTCCCCCTGAGCCTCCTTTTCCTCAGTCTTGTGTTCCAGACCCTTCCCCGGCTCCATTGCCCTTCTCTGGACACATTCCAGCCTCTCAATGTCTTTCTTGCAGTGAGGGGCCCAAAACTGGACACAGAACTTGAGGTACAGCCTCACCAACGCTCCATGGAGGGGTATGGTCACTGCCCTGTCTTGCTGGACACATTATTTCTGATATAGACTGTGATGTCATTGGCCTCCTTGACCAGCTGGGCACATGTTGGCCAGTATTTAACTGTCTGTCAACCAGCATCCCCTACGGGTATGTCTTTTCTTCTCAGTTGAAACAATGATTTTCTTTTCTCGGTTATCTGGGGTAGTTTTTGTATGTAAAAGATAATAGGAGATTTGAAAAGAAACCTCAAAAAATGAAGAGTGAGGGTTATTTTGACAAATTTTCCAGCAAAAAGTTCAATAGATCATGTGTTTTGAAAAGTGCATTCATCAGCACTGTAATCATCATGGATAACCCTACTCAATAATTTCCTTCTGAGCTGGCTGCGGATTTGGTTATCAGATGCAAATACTTTTGAAACCAGCTGAAGTACCTGCACATCCAGTGCCACCTTGCTCTGTAGCTGTCTCTGTTCTTACCAGTCATCTTGTGTCACATGCCCCAGAATGAATTTTTCTCTTCCTTAAAGCCAAAACTGGTAGGCCAATTTGCAATTCTCTGAATCTGCTATCACGTGAGCTTGGAATTAGGGTCATCACCTGGAAAAGCAGAAATTCCTACATTCAGGAAGGAATAAAAAAATGAAGTGATATTCCAGGTCCTGACAATGAATGAACAAGAGAATAAAGGCTCTGGTCTATGTAAACAGATATCTGTGCTCAGGAATTTATTTTGTCTGCAGTTTTCTGCCTGGATTGCTGAACCTAATCCGTCCCAGAGCCCATCAATGTCTACAGTTATTAATAAAGCATTATAAGGTATGTGTAATATTGTAAAAATATTTACTGAGGAATCCACCAGGGCTTTGCTTCAATCAGTTCTTTTGGTATTTAAGTAATCTTTTCTATTAAACCATCTGAGTGCACATGGCAGAGCTTGACTTGTGCTTAAATGATATCCCAATGAGAAATACAAAATGAGCTGTGATTCCATTTATAAAAGAATGCATAAATAAGCATACTTTGAAGAAATTAGTCAAAGGAGTAAGAAGTAAAAACCCTAACAGGTTGTTAGTGAAACACATTTTTTGTGTTTGGAAACCAAATTTAAAATTCAGCTGTTTCATTAAGAACACTTAACCACCGTACAGTTACCCTGCATTTAAATCAGTGTAACTAAGATCAGATTTTGATCTTCTGTAGCTTGACTGCTCCTCAAATAAGTATAATGAAAAATGTTCAGAGAAAAAGGGCTGCGGCTAATACCATCAATATTGACAACAATTTTTTACTTACCGGAGGACTCAAACTTTTCCTGTTATACATTTCCACAATTTTTCATAATAAAGCATATTTTCAAAAGAAGGTATATTCTCGTAGCATTATAATTATGAACGTTTTCAAGTAGAATGCATGTGAAAATGAAAGACAGAGTAAAGATCACAGAAGGGAACAGTTACAGGGTTATTCAATCTGATTGCCTTGAAATGCTAAAAAGCAAAGTGAAAAAAAGAGACAGAGGGGTACAAGTGACAGATTTTTGTTAATGTATTCATCCTGCTGTATACATTAGTGCGCATTCATAATGATAGGTTTGCAGAGATATTTATCTTACAGAATTTCTTGTTCCTAAAAAGCACATATTAAGAAGTCTGTCAACTCATTGAAGTGATATATTTACCCTCAAACCAGTATGAATTGTGATCAGAGCAGCGTATGCGTTGATAAAGGGTCGTGAGTCTTGCTTCTCAAACCTGGCTGATAGATCTTGAAAATTTATGATTCGTGCAACCCAGAAAACATGCAAAATGTTTTTCTGAGCACTTATTTGTCCTATAACACCAAAATAATTGAATCTTCTTAAATAGTTTTCTTGACAAGACCACAATTATTTGGTGAAAAGCTGGGACAAGTGGTTGTACTCCCAGTCAGAAGGACCTGGCAGCTAGAGAAATAGCCTCAGGTTCACCAAAGGGAAAATGTTAAATCCCAGCCACAAGGATGATCAGCCTCCTAAACCAGCACAAGCTGAGAACCAACCAGCTCCAAAGCAGCTTGACAGAGATGGACCTGAATGTCCTGGTGGACAAGAACATGTACATGAGCTGTCAGTATCCATTTGTGGCAATGATCTCAGCTTCCTGGAGCGTATTAAGCAGAAAAGTGGTAGCAAGTTGAGTGAGGTGTTTCTTCCCCTCTGTTAGAGGTGCTAATAAGACACACCTGGAGTCCTGTGTCCCTTTCTGAACTCCTCTGTACAAGACAAATGTGGACATACAAGATGAAATACAGTAGAGAGAAACAAAGATGACTTAGAGATTGAAGCATTTTACATATGTGGAGAGACTGAGAACAGGGTTATTAAACCTGGAGAAGTCTCAGATACTGATGGGAAGCAATAAAGAAGGTGCAGCCAAACCCTTCTCAGTAGTGCCATGATAGTGGACAGGAAAGAATGGGTACAATTTGTAATGCCAGTTAAATGTAACAAAAATTTCTTTATTTCATTTTTTTTTAACCTTAGTGAAGACGTTCAATATTGGTACAGGTTGCCCAGAGAGGGTGTGGAGTCTCCATTGTTGGAATTGCCCTGAGCAACCTAGCTGACCTTGCTACATTCCCAGAGGTGTCTGTATCTCCCATTCATTCTGTTATTCTATGAAAGACAGCTTAACACCAAACTGCAGAAAAAACAGAAGGATAGCAGGTCCTTTAGTGTCTACATAGAGAAAAAATACCCCAAAACAAATAAAAATCCTCAATATGACTACAGTGGCCACCACTGTAAGGCCTGCTTAGTATAAAGCAGATAAGCAGTGGAATTGGGAAAATAATCTTATTCTGTTCCTCCTGGTTACCGCTCTGGGAACCACACAGAGTATGAGCGGGATCTCATGACTTCTTTATTTTTACTAAATTACAACACTCAGTTCAAGACTTTCAAGAAATGTCATGATTTGTCATTCTGGTTACCTTCAGCTGTAATTATGCAAACTCCAATCCTCAGAAAGGAAAACAGACAGTAAGTCGAGTAAGATTAGTCTGGAGCATTAGACAGACTGGATGAGTCACTGAATCAGCCATCTACTGCCTCACCCAAGGATCATTTAAATCTTTTCAGAGGCTTCAGTGGATTTTAGATCACCTCTCGAAAATATGAGTTGTTTCATTTTCCTGAATAATTTTAAAACACACACAAACTCTTTAATCAAGGCTTGGCTGATAAGAGGGAGACAGAGACGTACTACTATTTCAAATAGTTTCTTAGAAAATGATCCAATGTCCCGGTTTCAAGAGACCTTTAAACAGCCCCTGACTTGGCAGGCAAGCATTATCTACCAAACCAAGTTCCCATATATATTTTCTCTATTTTAATTTTTTCTAAGTAGTCTGGTAACATAACAACAATGGTGTATGGGTCTAAATCATCTATCTGCTTTTTATCATCAGATGAACACCACCATTTTGCTTTTCAAGGTGTGATGTAGGATTTTTTTTCTCACAGCTATATTTTCTTTGTTTATAGTATCCATAATGATATTTATGGTTTTTTGTTTGTTTTTTATTTTAATCTTAGATAAAATAAAACTTTTACATTAGGAGCCTTTATTTCAGTCAGACCTTTTAACCAATATATTTTCATTTATAATAACAATGCTATAGCTTTGTTTTTTACTGCAGTAAATTCTCTATTGCTATTTTGGCTGCTCTGTAAATATTCACAACTTTAGAGAGAGGTGAAAACATTTTGTTAGGAATTCTGGCAACTCCTTAAAAAACTACAGGGGGAAAAACAAGATGTTTATTTAAATCTGCATACAAAACAAAATGTACTTCAGGCAACATGCCATGGGAAATAATCTTTCAGTGGTATTTAAAACTTAGACCCGTACACAACTTAAAACAGCAGATAATTACACAAAACCTATGTTTTTCCCTTATGCATTCATGCGTCTTAAAAATATACGTATTAAATGAAAAGACAATCCTATCTTTCTGCAACACAAAACAAGGTATGCTGCAAAATGTGTAATGCAAAAATCACTCAAAAGACATTAGCGCCTTTGGAATCTTCTGTTTCAAAAAATGTTGTATGTTCACAAAACAAGAATTGTTAGAAGAAGTTTGTTTTCACATAATTATAGATACCTTAGAGACAATCATGAAACACAGTGTTAGGAGTAGTAAGCTTTGTACTATAAACACATTTGCAATGCTAATAAACAAAAATGAAAACATGAGGTGACTAGCTAAAAACCAAAGCCTGAATGCTAAAAAGGTAAAGGTAGTGAGGCCCAGGGAAGTAGCACTGGGATGTTAAACCTTTCAGCATGAGTTAAAAATCTGCTCCAGATTGTGAGTGACCTCAGGAATGCATAGTATGAAGGATTATATCATAATTTGACCTATAAAAAATAAAAATAAGTCTGTCTGTCCAGCCCCCCACTCCATATTATCATAGATCCAGAAGCTTACTTTACTAGACTGTGAGTTTTCTTTAAGACCATGAACATTACCGAGTGCACATTGGTAATTTTGTCATGGACTTGATGCCTTCAAATGCTTAATCTGAAAACATACAATTCACAAGTTACAAACAAGCCATTTTTTTTCATGAGTGGTTCACTTGTAATTCTTGTTGTGTTAACAGGTTTTTTTGTTGTGTTTTTTTCATCTCTGGCACCCATTTCAGGAAATTCAGACTATTTACCTGAAAGAAAAGAAATAATCTTTTATCCAACTTACATGATGAGGACAGCTTTACTTAAAATGAAAGGGATGAAAATTGCAGGAGTCACCTGCACATTTTGTTAATATTCAGTACTTGTTGAAGTAACTATAAAACAGACCTAGCATACTTTGATCCAAATTCAGGACTGGGGATCATGAAAAAAGATCTCAACAAATCTTATTTCCACACTCAAACCATTATAATGAGCACACAGGAGAAATGGAAAGTACATCAATATGGCAAGCAATATTAATTCAGTGGGGTTTACAATAAGTAAGTATTTACAAGGCAGTATTATGGTTTACTTGTAGGTCTGACAGAATACTAGAATAAATTAAACAGATTAATCTTAAGACTTCCTTGCAAGTCGTGAAGTCTGGGAGGCTTCTGTTGCTATTTGTATAATTCATTGTGATTTCTACAACTGCAGAATTCATCAAGCAGACGTGTATTTCTGACTCAGTGAAGACATTGAAACCTATTTGCTGCGTGTTATTCAGGTGATGGGACCTGCAGACAATTTCAGCAGTCACCTATACACAAAAGACTAGCGGGTGGCGTCCTTGCCCGTGGTATGGAGTTGGAACTAGATGAGCTTTAAGGTCCCTTCCAACACAAACCATTCTATGATTCTAGGACTTGCATTGTCCTTACAGAGACCTTAACTGTTGAAGTTTATTTTATATGGGGTTTAGCATATACCCAACAAGGCTTTCCCATGTGACTCACTGACGTGAACGCCTCCGACAGGGGTTACAGGAGAGAAAAGGTATGGAAAAGATCAAGAGACAGTGGGAAGATGAATTATATTTATTGCTAGTCATAGGACTGATAGACATTTTGCTGGAAATGACCCTGCGAGACTGGTGGCTTGAATGGTGATTTTCCTGAGATACAGTAGAGACAATCAAAACCATTTCAGGTCTTGAAAAATCAACATTTTTTAACTGTTAGCCTTTTGGAGTGATTTTTTTTTTTTCCCCTAAGAAAAAGCTGATAATTTTTGGAAAAAATAAAAGAGCAAACAAAGAGTTTTTATTTAGTGCTCAATTCTTTTGAATATAGTTTGAATCAAAAGCATTTCAGCTAGCTATAGTTTACATGTTCAAAAGACTTGTTTGCAAAGTACAAAAAATGTAATTAAGATACCAACAACAAACTATTGCTAGGATCTTTTATTCTTTGCATAATAACAATTTCCATTGAGTAAGTATCAATTTTTAAACTCTTGGCAGACACAAAATTCTTACAGAGTAGAACTTCTAAGAAATTACTTTCCCTTTCGAGTCAATCTTTCCTTTCTTCAATATGTAGCTATAACCTATTAGATTGCTGAGAGACCCTTTGATATATTTAAAGTGGTATTTTAGAGTGATAATTTAAGGGAAATGGGAATGGAAAGAAAGAAAAGGTCACAAAATAGCAAATATTTATTTAGGAAAGATCTGTTCAGTTATGTGGTAAATATGCCACAGTAGGAACCTGTATTAGACTAAGGTTTGTAATCTTTTGTCAACCAGATATTCCTCCTTGTAAATTTTACTGTGAGGGTAGTGTTTCTACACTGGCACAGGTTGCCCAGAGAAGATTTGGATGACCCATTCCTGGGAGTTCAAGGCCAGGCTGGGTGTGGCTCTGAGCAACCTGGTCTAGTGGGAGGTGTCCACTTCTATGATTCTATGATTCAATTAATTTTTTCAGACACCTGCCCCTGCCTTTTTTATCTCATTACTTTCTTTTCAGCTTCAATGAATCTAAAAAATATTGCTATTTTTTCCTTCTTGATAATAGTTATTTTGATAGCATCTGTAAGACCCAGTCAAGATGGAGAACAGTTTGTGTTAGGTTCAACACCATCCCTGAGATCTAGTTACAGGTGCAAAGAGTCCAAACAGACAATGCAATTGTATTAATTTAAAGATAACGTTGCTCTTTAAACTTCTAATAAGTTGGAATTATTTGTGGCAATAATGCACTTGTATATTTTAATAAGAATAAGAGGTCTCCTGAGCTAGGCAATATACAGTAAACATTCTTTTTATTAGATAATTTATATTTTCGGTGTCTGAGAAGACTCTGCAAAAGAAACAGGTAGGATGATGTTGCATTTAAAAATTTTAAAGCAAAGAGAATTTAATTTATCTTTCTAGGAATCTGTATTATGGTTTCCTGGTTGTTTATTTTTTTCATTTTATGTCACTGACAACAATAAAAACATGTAGGCACAGAAATGCATCACCTACACAGTACAAAAAATTACCCTTTATCCTGACTGAAGTACATTTTCTCTCCATCTAACCTTAACTGTCTAAATGAAATTATTCATTCCAGCTAGTATTTCAAGATGTTCTGACAAACTTGGAATACACAGCTCCTTTCTAGACCAGTTCCAGCATGGATTTCTGATTTACTTCTTTGCTTATGGATATTTCTCTGACTGTGTCCTTCTAGACTGCCATAGGGACTGAGTCAAGGGGAGATTCAGCTTTTGGTGACCCCAATTTCAATCATGCTTTCAGTGTTTAAAGAATTTTTAATTTGATTTTTATCATACATTCTGACTCATTTATGTTTTCAGCCAGAAATAATCATACTAACCTGGTGTTTTCTTCACATCCTTGTGAACACAAGCAGGGAACTCACAACACATCTGGACAGCCAAAATCCAGGATATTTTGGCTTCTAGTAAATTGAACATGCCCAGAAATGTTTCCTGACACTGAGGCTAAGTACCATGACTTGGCTTTAGATACAAAGAGGCTATGTAGAAACTGACTATTGGGAACCACCTTTAGAATATTTTGACAACCAAACTCTCTCGGGGAATTTTACAGAAAGGCTGGCAAAATTCATGCCAAAGAGCATGTTAACAGCTTAATGACCTGGCAACACACTCCAGTGCCTAGGAACCTTCCTGAGTCCATGCGCTTTACTACCATGTGCAGTCTCTGTACTGTTTTCATCCGAAAATTGATTCAGGCCCATTTCTGACACGGGCTTAAATTAATAGAAGCCTTTAATACTTTTATCTCATTTTAAACTATTTACAGAAAGGACATAATGTTGTAAATATGGGTTTCATGTCTGTGCATGGGTAGAACAAAACTTTATGAACCACTCAAACCCTGAAGCCAGGAATATGTAGCTCTATCCTAAATAATATTAAGGTCATGAAAACGACTAACTGCTAAATCAGCCTGTCCACTTCAGTCTCAGTGACCTGTTTGTATGGTTTCTGAAGGCAGTGCTTCGCTGCTGGTTTTCCACCAGCTCCATTTTTGAAAGAATTTTCCTTTGTTGTAAATTGGAATAAAACACGAAAACAAGATTGCATATCATCATTGGAAGGGAAGAAACAAAATTCATATTTTCAGCAGGGGAAATGTGTCAGTTTTGTTTCTCTCTCCAGGATAAAATAATTTCAGCCTGGTACTTTGTGTTTTGCTTTGTCTGGGAGAAAGTTCAAGGTTTTGTTTTTTTATTTTTTCCATTTGGTATGGGGCAGATTTTTGCTGCTTTTGTTGTTGTTTTTTCGTTTTTGGCAGGTTATAATTAAAAATTCCTCTACTGTGGTATTTTTTTTCCTTTTTAAGATGGTATATTCTACTCAAAGAGTTGAATGGGAATCTCCTAGTCACCTTGAATTTTCCCATCTCTGCAAAGTGACTCAGACCAAGTTCATTATTTTCTACATTTACTATTCTGATCAGGAATTTACTAGGTATTCAGAACTTAGCTACAAAAAGGTTTTTGAAAATGGCTCTTCACTTTAACTCAGTATAAATGCATAAAAATGATAAATCAGAGTGGATCTCTTAAGGATGTTTTTTTATTATTTTGTAATTTTTTAGGGTGGTACTTGCTTTTCAGGACAAATCTTTTCATTTCTAACATGAAATCCCTGACCAGGATAGCACTAATTGCATTGCCTAGGCACATTGAGTAGGGATTTCATTTCACACATCACAAGCTAACCACACAACCTTGTCATAGTAATATTTCATACATATATTTTTCCCAGCAAAGTCTAATCTTCCTATCCTAGTTTCACAGTCCACTACTCTGAAACAAAGCTCAGTTAAATCTTAGATAAAAAAGAAGAACAATTAAAAAGATCAAAAGGCTTGGTGATTTCTCTCAGGCCATCGTCCCTGAACTTGATAAAGGTTTCTGCAACCTCAGCCAGACTTGAGGGACAGGACTCTGGTAGTCATCAAAGGAGGGTGTTGCTGATACAGCACATTCAAAGGGAAGGAAAATTAAGTGTAGAAAGACAAACAATACTTAGGGTTAAGTGGCCATTAAAGAGTTTAATAAAATTTTATTTTTTACTGACTGTTTTTTCTAGGATTTAAAGCTTTGAAATTCAATTTTTTTTTTTTAATTGATACAAATTACTTTTAAATCAAAGCCAATTAATTTTAATGTTTTATCTTGAATGGGTCTTGGGTGGTTGCTAATTGGTCTCTATTGATTTCATGCACCCGTTCTATGTCAAAAACATACTTTTCAATCCACAATATGATAAGAATAAGGGAAATTTCCATTTGTGCACATAGTATTTCACTAAATGTGTCATGAAGGTCTTAGATCTCCTTTGGAAGCACTTTTACAGGTCACTGTCAAAGTCAAAATACTAGTTGGTCCATTGACCTGTTATGGGGTATGCGTCTGTGTATTGCTTTTCACCTCCATCTCTCAGATAGATGCACAATAAGGTGAAATAATGTTAACTCCTCCTATTTGAAATAGGGTGTTTATTGTTCTGAAAATTGCTGTTCTCACAAAGTTATGTGATTGTTTGTTGTAGTTTGGAATTCACTCTTGCCTGTAAAATTCCTTAAAGGAGAAAAAAAAAGAAAAAGAATAAAAAAATTGCAATAAACCAGTCCTCAGCTGTGGTAAATTTATGATAGTATGATATTTATTGGAACAGCTGACATCAAGATTGCAATAATTTGATGCAAAGTTTGCATCAAATCAAAACAATTTGCCCCAAGCAATGATCTGTCCTCCTTTGATGAATTAAAAAGCATCTTTAGATTGAATATCTGATTACTAGGAAAAAATGGCAGGTATTTGAAAGTGTGCATGCAGAGGAAAGTAGATTTTGTTACAAAGTCAGTAGATCCTTTTCTCCTTTGGAACCAGATATACAGAATACTGAGCACATCCTTTTCTCAGAGGACCAATGGGAAGACCTGGACCAGAATAATTTTTCTCTCTTTATTATTGTTTTAAATGCATCTTTTAGAAACTGCCATTTCACTCCAGTTATTTTTAAGAGATTCTGAATCTTTCAAGATGTGATTTTTTTCTCTATTTTTTCCTCTGCAGGGAACATGGCTGTCCAGGTAACAGTCACTGAAAACCTGATAGCACAGGCATATCATTAATGTTAGCAGGTGTTCTTTCCCAGTGTAGGGAGCAACCTACTGTTTTCCTGAAATTCAAGAACTTTCCTGATTTTTGGAGAAATTTAGTGGATTTAATAGGCTTGCTTGATTTGGCAGTTTTTAAGGGTCTGAACCTTGGAAGAAGTTTCACAGTCATTTTGGCAGTTTTGCGAAAAAATTCTGCAAATTTTTATTCCGGGTATATATCGCTTTCTATGTTTCAATGTACAATATTTAATGTCCTAGAGAGAATTAGTTTCTCATAAACAAAAACCAAAATTGCAATTTTTAATTTTTTTTTTTTCTTAAATATAACGTTCAGCTTGTGTTCTTCAAGATCATTTGACAGGACATTTCAATTTCCATGTCACAAACAGCAGAGTACAGTTGGGTGCCAGTTCAGCAGTTCAGCTCCTGTTCTGTGGAACGAGATGTCTGCATCTTGCATCAAATCAGCGCTGATATTTCAGACTTTTCTGACACAAAATCAGCCCTGCTTCTAACAAATTAAAGTATGCTTTCATTGCAGCATATTTGTTTATGGTATCTAACAAGCTGCTCTGCCTGAGTGCCTGGTACAGATGAAACCATTGCCTTCTGCTTGGCAAGTCAAACAAATGCCACTACAGGATTGTTAAGCTCTGATAAAACCATACATAAAAGTCTGGGTTCCTGGATTCCTCTCTTCAGTGCATCTGTTCCAATCCTCCAAGCGATGAGGATGGAACTCTTCAATGGATTTCTATGGAGTCAGTGGCTTTTTTCTGATGTCTGTCCATAGAGTCTGCCCTGGGCTAGAGTATTCCAGAGAAACAGCAAACACCCTTAGCTGGCTAATTAATGGAAATACAAAAAGCTTGCTGCCAGGGAATCAAATGTTGGCAAACAGGTCCCTTTAGGCTCTTTCTGAGAAGGCTGGCAAGTGCAAGCTGTCTACGCATTTGGCTTGGGATAAAACACAATGCTAGACATGGGCTCTTTCATTCTCCTTTTTTCTTTCATGTAAAAAATTCTGCAATAGCTTACATGGCTTAGATTGACTTCAAGGCAATTATGCAGGGTGCAGGCCAATATGGAATTCACTCTGCACAATCGTATGTTTCATATTGGGTTGTCATTCACTTCATTGCTCCAGAGTGTAACTCAGGAATGAGCCCGCCAAAGACTGCAGAGTTACATTTTGCATTAAAGCAGAAAAAAAAGTGAGAAGAGAATAAAGCCTATATTGTGAGGCTAAGAGAGAGGAAAAAAAGGGACCATGGAAGTTGAGTGGTATGGTTTCAAAACTGCATGTTCTGCAAAAAAACCCAACCCTCCAACGATATAATTCTCTAACACGGCTCAAAGCTAACCCTTGCTTTAAGCCTGCAGCTCTGTCCCTTACCAGAAGTGAGAACCAGAAGAGCTCACGTGAGGTTTTTTTACTTGTCAAGCCACAGTATAGCATAGACACTTATCTTCACAATTTGGTATGCAGATTTGGTATGCAGAGAAAGAGTCAATTATACTCATTTTTCTTTTACCCTCCAGCTGTGATACTGAGGAGTTCCTCTTTGGAGCACCTCATCCACCTTGCTCCACTCCTCAACTTTAACTGTCTCAAAATGCCCTCAGAGAAGCATCTACCAGCACTGAAAGGTTATGGTAGCTCCTTACATCTAGAAGGGAAATGATGAATCTGAATAGGAGAAAAATAGCTCATTTCATCATAGCTGATATCTTAAATGCCTGAATCGTTAACTGGCACATGGGTGATGCCCCACTTTCATATATCTGATCCCAATTATCATTGAATCACAGAACGGTCCGGGTTGGAAGCGACCTTAAAGACCATCTATTTCCAACTCCCTGCCATGGGCAGGGACATCTTCACTAAGCTGTTTAGAGCCTCATCCAGCCTGGTCTTGAACACTTCTAAGGATGTGGCATCCCCATAGTTACAGTGAAGAATTTCTTCCTAATAACTAATCTAAATTTACCCTCCTTCAGCTTAGGACCATTCCCCCTTGTCCTATCACTAACACACCCTTGTGAAAAGTCCACTCCAACCATCTTGTAAGTCCCCTCTAGGTACTGTAGGCCACCTACCTTTAGTTACAGCAGATATCTGTGTCATGTCTTCTTCCATTTTAAGTGCTTATCTCCATCATATGGGGTCTGGGCTTTTTCTCTTTGTATATGACCTTTCAAATCTCCGGGGTTTGACCACATGCAGCATGGAGAAATTCCTGGTCTCAGCAATTTCTGCTGCTGTGAAATATGATATTCAGCCAAGTGCAACAGCCCCACCGATTGTGCCCTGTCATCCCCGTAGTCAGTCTGTCTCAGTTGCCCTAAGCATAAACCTTTGAATATCTCAAGGTGGAAGGTATCCAAGGAAGGGTTGGAAGGGTTCATCAAGTCCAACTCCGTGCTCCTCACCAGACACATAAAACTAAACTACGTGACAAAGAACATCGTCCAGATGGTCCTTGCTGTCACAGTAGGGTTGCACCTGCACCTTGACAGCCTCACACTCGCTGTTACGTGCCAATGTAGAACTTTCTGTGCCCATCACACAGAATATCAAATCATTCATTTCCTAGGCAAACAGAGCACAGGAGTCACATTATCTTCAAAAAAGCACAATTCTCTCTTAAAATTCCATAGCCTTCCTAAATAGGAAAGCAGTGAAACTTACTATGATTGCAGATACTGTTTCACCCTCATAATGACCCAGTAAAAGTCAAAATAAATCCCAAGTACTGCATCTGGTTTTCAGTCCAGTTTATTCACAACCCATTTTAATCTTGTACGCAAACATCATTTTCAGTCTTTATTTTATATTTGCTCTCAAGTGCCTTTTTTTGGTCCTGTGGTGATTGCCACCTACAGCTGTCGACAATCTGTAATGTAAATAAATTAGGCTAGACCTTGGCAAACTATTCAGGTTTGCAGATGCGTGTTTGCAAAGCAGGCAAGCATTTGGAAGAGACATTTTCTCTAAGTGACACAATACGCATGTGAAGCTGTAAAATCAATACACCATTCACTGAAAAGGAGTTGATTTTCTGAAAAGTTTTCGTGATTGCTTGGGCTTTAAAATGCTTTTTTATATACCCCTAATTGATTATGGTTTACTCGTTTGTGAAAATCATTAATTAAAATGACATCACACTCAGAATAACTGGTATACAAAATGAACAGTAGGACCGTGTTCTTCTAATGAAACATTTGATTTAAAAATAAAAGGAAGAAATAAGGAATTCTGCTTAAATGTATTTGTGTCAGGCAGATGTACATAAAAGACGACAACTTCCACTTATATTTGTCTTAAAGTAAGTCAACCTCATGAGTCTTCATTCGATCAAGGACTATGCCAAAGGGGTGCTACTTACAACACCAATTATTAAAATTTAGACACGGTTGGAACACTAAAAATGTTTTTGTTCTACAGAAATTGGTTACTCTCTTGCTTTGTGGCAGTATGCAGCTTGTCTGAACCTAATTCCTAATCTTCAAATTTAAATTCCTCAGCTGTTGAAGTATTGTAAGTTTCCTAGCAGCTTGTTTTGCTAGTTCTGGGATCTGGAGTAAGCTTTTGGGAATAAGGAACAATTGGGAGCACATTATTCAGGACAGCTTCTCACACAATGCTTGCAAGGGAGGAATTAGCTATGGACAGCACAAGTTGTTATTACAGCCCAAAGGAGTTCTCTGCAAACTACAAGCCAATAAACTCATGATACTCTCGAAGATGTTTTAGGTCCCAGTTTTCTGAGGAAATGCCTCTTTGCTTCTGTGCTGTTGAGGGGGCAGGTGATGACATTCTCAAGAGAAGAGTCTCCCCTCTGGAACTAATTTCCACCAGTAATGCAGCAAAACCTGAAGGCATAGAGAAAAAACAAACAAACAAACAAAAAAACCAGACAACTGTCCAGACAGGCTTTTGCTTGAGGTAGATCAGTACAATATTTCAGTCTGTCCTTGGTTTCTGTCGGAGGGTGTACCTTTATATTTATGCTTGCTGGCTAGCACTCAAAAAACCCTAAAGTTGTTAAATTCAGCCGGCTATTGGTAAATAATTTAAAATGTTGTCTCTATACTTTATTTGTTGGAAAAACACTGGGACTATTAACAATAGAAGTTAGTTGTATTTATGCCAACAGAAATAATTCACTGGGTGACATTGATGGAAACATGACCTAGAAAGATGGAAAGGGCTCAAATATCTCTCAGCTGCTGCTCTACCTCAGCTCCTTAAGCCTAAACTAATACTTTTGTTGTGAAGGCTGGAGATGAAGACAAATTATTTGTAATTACTAAGTATCTAGCTGTGTGATTTTATGTTCCATATTTTATAGTCACTGCTGTGAGGATATAAGAATTGATTCCCATGCACACCAGATCTGCAGTTCAGTGCTTATTATTAAAGCTGTGTGAAAACAAAGGTGAAGATCACTTTCGTGTTCTAAATTCTCCATATACTAAAAATCAAACAGCACAATAACTTACAGAGGATAAAAGTTCAATGACAAAACAAAATGTTGGTGTGTTAGAGCTACAGGGAGTTTTTTTCGGTTAACGTCTGCTTAGAGTTACGTTTCATTTAAGCATTGAGAATCCTCACACAGAAACTACTCCCAGTCTGTTTGTTGTTATGCAGAGATTAAATGCTTGAGGAGTACTGCTATCCTGAGAAACTTTGATTTCAGACAAGGGACAGAAAGTGGGAAATACTGTAATCCCCAGTTTACAGAAGACACTGATTTAATAATGAAAGATAAATCCCCAGCAGAGGGACCATTGCTTTTTGTAGGACCCCTCGTGTGTTTCAGAGTTCACTGCCTGGGAGCACCTCCTCAGCGCATAGCATGTATTTAAGCACACCAAAACCCAGGCACATTTATGATTCCTACTGATTTTAATGGACTTTCAGTAGTCTTCATGCTTAAGTGCTTTTTTAGGTCAGAACCCTCTCTAAGCTGTGCTGCCCTCTGTATTAGCACCATTCCTGTGCCTGAGGCAATCTGGGTGTTTGTAGTCTTTCAGGAAAGATGAAGGATGGTATATACTGCTCAACTACCCCTTGCTAATAATGCCTTTTCTTTTTTCTGTATTCAATAATTAAATGATAGTATCAACAAAAGAAACATATTTCAAAACAGTGGACAAATGTATCCATGCCATCAAATCCTGTAGTCTTTTGGAACTGGCATTTACTCAGGTCTCCTTGACCACTCTCTGTGTTTCATCTACTTTTCTTTGCCCCTCAAAAGTTTTCTCAGTAGTTTGGCTTTTTCTTTTGGTCTCAGATATTTCTAAGTACTGTATCATTCCCTATAATGCCACGTATGCTGGAATAATACAGACTAAGTAGGGTTAAAAGCAGCTTGGTCTGCTAACTAGTTTTCACCAGTTCTTCTGTGTTTGTTCAGTGATAGCTACCATGAGCCTTCCTTCTCCTTCCCATCTGCAAACCATTGAGATAGATCCAATGACTGGATAGCAGCACATGTAAGGGGTGGCGTATGGCCCACCAACCACATCCAATCCATGGCCAATGGCAGATCTTCAGAGATCTTCAGGGATCTCCATCTCTGCAGATATCCAAAACTCAGCTGGACACAGCCCCAGGCAACCTGCTCTATTATAGAATCATAGGTTTGGGTTGGAAGAGACCTAAAAGGTCACCTTGTTCTTTGGGCAGCCTCTTCTATCTGAATGCTCCTGAGCAGTGAGGTTGGACTACATGATCTCAAAAGATTTATTCCATTTCAAGAATTTTTTATTAATAATTAGCACATTTAAATAATATTTTTCATGATCATGCATATTTAGAGTCAAAACGGTCAGACTTATTATTTGTGTGAAGAATAGCGTTACTTCTCATGATCCATAACTGATGATAAAAACTCTCACATATCTGTTAACTATAAAACTAAAGCATAATTATCGGACTAACTAAACCAGTTCAAAAAACCAGAAAGAAATATTTCTGGCATCTTTAGTGTTAGAAAATGTAATTGTTTTCACATAAGTAAGGACCTCTGGCTATACTATTGACGTCTCCAATGTACTACTGAAAGCAGCAGTGCTCCAAGATTTGGAGCTGGGTATAGGAATGACACAATTCAGTCTCTCCCTGGGTAATGCAACTCTGTTTACGATCAACAATTACATGTAGAGGAGGCAGGGATTTTACTTCAGACACTCCTTGCTGCTTTAAGGACTTGGGTTTCAATGGGTGATCCTCCCATTCCATAGACAGGTAGTGAGGAAGGAGTGAGTTGCTTGTATCTTGTTTAACTAGGCTAGAACGCTGAATTCCAATGTCTCCTTTTACATATCAGCAGGTTGCACTCAGCTAAAATTTCTCTATCAGACAGTCTTTGATCTTGCTGTTCAGGTACTAACTGACTGACTTGTGTCACTGACTTGGATTACAGTATCTGTAGGATTTTCAAAACTAGCCTAGGAAAGAGACCTGTCAAAATGAAAGTATCACTGTCTGTTCTGCTGCTGTCTTTTACACCGAATACAGAAGACAAAATCACCTTAAACCCATTTTCTTCCTTGCGAATTTCTAGTGACACCACAGTGAAGTAATGGCATTTTAAAGCCACTTTGATAGGTTCAAAGACAGCCATTTACATTACAGAACCTGCCCTTCTATTTGCTAAAGTGATACAGATATTTCATAAGGGCTGCAGTGTTAAAATTGATATAATTGTAGACTACAAATAAAAATGCTTTCTAAAGATTAACGGGGTTTTTTTAAATAAAACTTTTTTTTTTGCTAAAATTTCACTTTTTAAGCTACTCTTGGGCAAAAGAAATTGAATGTTGAAAAATATATGTGACATACAAGAGAAAGAATCAACCCAGACTCTTTGCTCATTCTCAGTAAATGAATTTCCTCACTCTGACAGATATACTTTTTCCTTAGATGTTTGCATTTTCCAAATATTTAAGATCCTTGAAACATTCTCATTCCTTCTTCATGAAGAAGGTGTTACCAGCATCTGACGTCTTGTCTCCTTAAACACTACTCAAAATAACAGCAGTTTCAAGATGCAGGTCTGTGGGCACCCAATATACCAAGTGAGTGGAATGATTACCTCGGGGAGTAGAATCATGTTGATTTTTGAGATTAAGTACCAAGAAGCCAGGGGATCCATAATGAATTCTCTTCTGAAAAGCAGACAAAACACTCCTAACTTGTGCTTAGCAAATTAATCTCCTTCAATTCAGTTTTTTACATTTCAAGTGTCCTATGTGTCCTAGCCCAGATGGGCAGTCTGGGCTCCTTTGGATGTTTTGAAAGGAAAGCAGCCCTTGTCAGGATGAAATTCACCTGACCTATTTTATGTGTCAAGTGGAGATCCCTGGAAAGGAGACATTGTCCCAACTCTAATTTTATAGAAGTCACACTGGATTTACAGGAAACGCATGCTCATTCCAGAACTGGCATTTAAACCTGTGAGATCAGTGTAGCAAAATAACACACTTCGTCTTGTGATTGTGGAGTTTTTAAAGATTATTTTGGATTCAGTTGGCTAAAACAAACAAGATAGGTTACTAAAAATCTATTTGCTTAAAATTTTGTATCAGATTCTATAGTAATGTAGCATTTCTCAATGTCTTTCTATTCTTTTGAAATTGTATGGTAGATTTTTAATGTCAAATTTTAAAATGTCTATCTTATTAAAGACCATAAACACTTATATTTCAAATAGTTAATACATAATATGGTAAATTTAATAATACTTACATCAGTGAATCATTTCACTGTGATTCTTAATGATATGATTTGATACCTGTAAAATAGGACTGCCTTTCTGGTATCTTGCTATTTTTTTCAATCTACAATTTAAAAAGTTAAATTAATGTAACACTATATAAAATATGTCATTAAAAATTTTATATTATCTTTAAGCCCTGAAATCTGTGGAAGATTACCCAGTTCATATTAGCCTGGGAGTAGAAGTTGCAAGTGTCTTAATCCAGCTACCCAAAAAAATATATTAGCAAGTGAAATGATATTATGAGATAGTTATATCAGATCAAATTTATTTACAAAAGTTGTTCTGAAAACAGCTCTGACAGCCAAGAGAAAAAAAATAAACTGAAAATCCCTAATATATTTTAAAGATTCAAAATAATTTAAACTGTATTTTTACAAGAACCTGATTTTTTAAGCATAGATGAGAAGCTGGAAATGGGTGTGCTGCTCTGTTCTAGGGATTGCACAGGAAAAGCAGAATTTCAGCATGCTGACATAGGATCTTTTTTTAAGAACAACAATTTGGAATGTGCTGCAGGGTTTTTGAATGAGGGAGACAGAAAATATCAGAGAGACAAAAAGATGCAAAGGATTTTCTCTACTAGCGAAGCACATTTAGTTCATTGGAATTAGCCTGGTTACTGAAATTTGTTTCACCAACACTGGTACATGTCTGGAAACTGGTGAATATGCACAAACCTCTGTGTGTCTCTTGGGGAAAGTAGATGAAAAGGGTGTAGGCAAACAGGAATATGGACTTCTCTAAAAGGCTGTGACAGGAATAAGATGGAAATTTGCAGGATGTTGTCTGAACACATTTAGTAATAACCACGATAGTCACATCACAGAACAGAACAGAACAGAACAGAACAGAATAGAATAGAATAGAATAGAATAGAATAGAATAGAATAGAATAGAATAGAATAGAATAGAATAGAATAGAATAGAATAGAATAGAATAGAATAGAATAGAATAGAATAGAATAGAATAGAATAGAATAGAATAGAATAGAATAGAATAGAATAGAATAGAATAGAATAGAATAGAATAGAATAGAATAGAATAGAATAGAATAGAATAGAATAGAATAGAATAGAATAGAATAGAATAGAATAGAATAGAATAGAATAGAATAGAATAGAATAGAATAGAATAGAATAGAATAGAATAGAATAGAATAGAATAGAATAGAATAGAATAGAATAGAATAGAATAGAATAGAATAGAATAGAATAGAATAGAATAGAATAGAATAGAATAGAATAGAATAGAATAGAATAGAATAGAATAGAATAGAATAGAATAGAATAGAATAGAATAGAATAGAATAGAATAGAATAGAATAGAATAGAATAGAATAGAATAGAATAGAATAGAATAGAATAGAATAGAATAGAATAGAATAGAATAGAATAGAATAGAATAGAATAGAATAGAATAGAATAGAATAGAATAGAATAGAATAGAATAGAATAGAATAGAATAGAATAGAATAGAATAGAATAGAATAGAATAGAATAGAATAGAATAGAATAATAGGATAGGACTATTCATTTTGAAGTGACCTGCAATAGTCCAGTCTAGCTGCTTGATTATCTCAGGGCTGACCAAGTTAAAGCATGTTATTAAGGGCATTGTTCTAGTGCCTCTCAAACATTGTCAGGACTGGGACAATGACCAGTTCTCTAGAAAGCCTGTTCCAGTGCTTGAGCACGTCTTCAGTCAAAAGATGTTTCCTAATGTCCAGGCTTAAGCTTCCTTGTTGTGGCTTTGAGTTGTTGTCCATGTCCTATTATTGGATACCAGGGAAATCAGCACCTCCCTCCTCACTTGCCCTTGTCAGGAAGCGATAGGGAGTCAGAAGGTCACCCTTCACCTGTCTTTTCTCCAAAAGAGACAAAAACTCAACTAGTCCTCGACGGACATTCCTTCCAGCCCTTTCATCACCTTTATTGCCCTCTTCAGGATGCAAATCCAATGATATTTGTGATAGAGTCATATAAGTAGAGCAGATAGAGGTCTTATCTTTTACTAGACCAGTTGCTAGAAGTGAAACATCAGCTCAGTTTTCAGGCATAGGAACCCTTCCTTGTGTCTGAAATAGAAACAAGAAACTTCAAACCAAAAGTCAAACCAGGAACAAATGTGTCAGTTGGTCTACCTTGAAGGGAAAATAATCCAGTGGAGTTTGGATGTTACCAGGGAAAGATGATAAAGCAATTATTTCCTAGGTAAAATGAGGAGACAAGTCGTTTATAACTTGTGTAACATAGAGTTTAGATCCCCACCACTGCCACAGTGAATAACCCCAAAATAGAAACATTAATATTCCATAGAAACATTCCATCCATGGATCTCTCATCTGCACATTGCAGGATGTAGCACATTTCATCCTGGGTAGCAGGGACCTCATGGTATCAATAGAGGATAAGCCAAGCAACAACTACACAGCAGGATAAACTCATGTAATCAATCAAGAGTGGAAACACCCCAGAGAAAAGAAGGGAACATTTCTTACAGAACAATCACTCCTCTACTGTTTCTCAATGCAGACTTAAAAGTCACTCTGAAATTAAGAGTCTGGAATATTCATAATTCTGTTCAGGGCCAGATACAATGAGCTAAATAGAGACTGATCTTTTTACATATTATGTTCTGCTTCCCCTACAACAACAACAGAAGATGCCTATCTGTCTTTCTGTTTCTCATGAGATATGCTATGTCCCTACTAACACACTCTCAGGCCTATGCTGATTTCAAGGATGGCCTAACATAAGTACATTGAGCATTTTTTTCTTAACCTTAGTTTTGAGGTTTGATGTATGGAAGAGGGAAATGGATGTCCAGTAGCTTGTCTAATTTTTCCATTGGTATGATTAGTAAGATGACAAGTGCTATCTCCTTTTAAAAGGTTCATCTTCCTTGCTACTATAAGTGCATACATAGGAGAGAAAACTCAAAGCCGAAACATTAAAATTCATGTCTTCAGTAAATTGTGACATTGAAGGTCCAGCATTCAGCAACATAGGTAGATAATGAAAATGTCTAATCAAGAGATAGACACATCTCTGAGAGGTTTTTTTTATCCAGAAAACCTGTTTTCCAACAAATATGTAAGGAATGTGGGCCATTTTTTTGAGATTGTATGTCTGAAACCTATTTTTTTCAAAATGTGAGATTTCATGAATCTTCATGCTCTCTGTGGCCTTTCTGCATTGTGATTCTTCTTAGCTCATGCTCTCTAAATGGGGAGGGATGGAAAGAACTTGAATAGGGCTCAGGAACTGCATTCCAATGCTTAACCAGCACAGTTACATCTACTTAATAATAGATTTTAGCAGAATCCACTAGTTTAAATGGGTGTATCTTTTCTGGAACTGTATCACCATGGAAACAGGAAAAGATCATGGTCTTTGCTCAGTCCTTGTCCCTTTGTCCTCTCATATTGAACTCCACAGGGGAAACTTTCAGTTATCTTTATTTCATAACATTTTACAGGGTCGTTCTACAAAAAGGAGCAATTAACTCACCACAAATACCTCTAAGACTTTCAACAAAGCAAGTTTTAGAATTTGGCATCCGTGGTTGGTTTTCTATAGGTATGATATTATCTTTTGACTCTTTTAGAGGAAAATAACAGAAGTTAGGGTTTCTATTTCTCAGATGTAAAAAACCCCCAACTGTTTCAATTTCACAATGGAGAGAACTTTTTCCTGGAAACTTCTGTATCTTGGTTACATGTGTGAGTTGATCATCAGTGTGTAAAACTTGGAGTAGCTCTTTCTAGATGGTGCTGTTTCACCAATTTAACTTGGACCTCATTTGTCTGTCTTTGAAAAGATTCCTCATGGGGGCAGAACTTTTTTGACAAAGTTAAAATAAAATAATAGAAACCTTTCTCATCTGAGTTAGAAAAATCTATATATAACCAGGCAAATTGCTTCTTTAGTATCTAAAGTTTTCTGAAATTTCTTATCCCTGATGTCTTTATTTCCACCTTCAAAATTTTTCTCAACTTAAGAACTCTTTAAATTCTCCATCTTCCCAATTAATTTTTTTCTATAATGTGTCATTCTTTCGCAGCTTCTTAATATTTAAGAGCTGTCAAAACTACATCTATTTGCCTGAGCAAAGAAAACACTTTTCCATAGTTTTTTTTGTTTTTTTGTTTCTTTTAACCATGGTTGCTTTATACTACAGCATCTATTATAATTCAAAGACAATACCAAACCTAAATTGATAGAAAATAATATTGATCCCAGCAGGACAATGGAACCATCTCACTCGTTTTTTTTTAAAAAAAAAAAAAAACCAAACCATAAATGACCCTAGCTAGAAAAATTAAACAGCAAGTTCATTAAGGCAGAATGCAGTTATCTCAGGCTTTTCTGTGTCAGTTCCTTAATTTCCCTTGCCTCGTCAACATTTAGACTTGTTTCCATTAGGTAGTGACTTTTTTCCTCTGTTGTCAATCTCCTAGCCTTAAAAACAGCATCATTAGCTGTGCCTCAGTGGAGGTTTCTTGCAGCTACTTTGGATCATTTCAGCTTGTGAAATGTCCTGTTCCGTATTAGAACGATCATATTTTCCCTGATATGTCATGAAAGTACAATGAAGATCAGTCAGACTACAGGATACAGTAGGCTCTAAAGAGCAATGGATTCAATATCATTGCTCTTGTGTAATTAATATCAAGAGCAAATCACTGTGAATAATATGAAAATTAATTTCTCCTCCAACTTCTGGCTTGGAGGGTGTTTTACTTGATGTTACACTAATATAAATGAGCAGGACATATATTTTTATTGTCTAATCATTAAATTAACAAGACTGGGTGGTTTTGGAAGCCAATGCCATACACAAATGAACTTAATAAACAGGTGTAAATGCCTTGTTTCATTATTTGTTTCAGATGGGGTTTTAATGGCTGTTCAGGTTGTTAATATGTTACTTAAATATAAGTAATATTTCATGCCAGAGAAGATAGCTCAGGGAAAAAAACATAAGCACAAGACCCTAAAGATGGCCATTTGAACTGGCAGTTCTTTGTTGAAAGAGGCATTAAGGGCTGAGGTGTATTTAGTACTTTAATAGAAAAGTATTATAAAGTATTATAGAATACTTTTAATACTTTCTAATTAAAGTATTATATTTTATTTAATAGAAAAGTATTATAATAGCATGTCAGAGATATGACAATGAACTACTAGTGCTTGTAAATAGGATTTTGTACTTTCTTGTAAAGATAATGATCTCAGCACATAAAAGCTAAGCCATTGGTTTCTCAGGGATGCTGTTGATGGTAATTAAATTGGGTCTTGTATTGTCCTCTGCAAACTTCCCCTTTCATACTCCTCTAAACAAATCTCAGATGCATTCTCTGATATATTACTGAGTGTTGTGGTTTAGCTTGGCCCAGGTTTTTTCTAGTGGGGGGGGCCCACAAAGATGGCTCCTCGGTGAAGCTTCTCGAAGCCTTCACCATGTCCAGCTCTGAGGTGATGGACATGCTGTTGGCCAAGCCTGGGCCAATCAGAGATGTTGGTTACGCCTCTGTGAAAAACATATTTAAGAAGAAATCAAAACAATGGGTGCACACACTTTTCCTTAGCCAGAGGAGGAGGAGTAGGTGAGAGAATGTGAGGGAAAACAACATGGAGAGACCAAGGTCAGTGGAGAAGGAGGGGGAGGGGGAGCTCCAGGCGCCGGAGCTCTGCAGCCTCTGCAGGCCGTGGTGAGGCCCATGGTGAAGCAGGGGGTGCTCCTGCAGCCCATGGGGGCCCACGGGAAATGCTGAGATCCACTTGCCCCAAAGCGAGTGGATACCCTGAAAGTGGCCGTGGTCCAGAGGGAGTCCTAGTGGAGAAACAGGCCTTGACTTGCACCCTGAGA
>VZRN01005829.1:52637-75961 GCA_013397935.1 Dasyornis broadbenti | reverse complement strand
GGACCCCACGCCGTGGCAGTTTTGGGGAGACTGCTTGCCTGTGTGGGGACCAGCGTCACTGTAGCAGTGTCGGGCGGGCTGCCGACGGTGAGACCCATGGCTACGCAGAGGAAAAGAGCCTCTCCCCAGGCAGGAGAAGAAGATCTGGGTGATGAACTGACCTAACCCCCCCCATACCTTGTTCCCTTGTGCAGCTGCTGGGAAGGAGGGAGGGGGGTGAGCGGAGAAATGGTGGCCTTGAAGGGTTTATTTTACTTCTCATTTACTCCTCTGACTCTGTTAGTAATAAATTAGATCACTTTGCAACCTAAGTTAGTCCTGTTTTGCCTATTCTAAGTGCATCTTCTCCCGGGTTTCCTTATCTCAACTCATGAGCCCTGGGTGTGGGTGTGTTAATTTGGGGGTACCTGGCATTTGGCCAGGCTCAAACCATGACACTGAGTTAAATCTGGAGCAACTTCAGGGTAAATCCACTGAAGTTCTAGCATGGTTTTGAGTTCCTACTGCTGTAAATTTAAGTTGACTTGATATTAAAATTTGCCTTAGTAGTAGAAATCGTATGAAAGTAGTCCCTTCAGCCATGATCCAAACAACCCAAATGGATAGACTTTTTTTCGCCGCTTCATTCACTTTAAACATGACAAAGATGTCAAAAGAAAGCTATGATACAGTTTAAGTACAGAAGGGAGGGAAAACACCCTGCAGGTTTCATTTTTACTAAAAGAATGTAAATATCTAAAAGGAAGTGTGAGAAGAATACTGAATCTAGAACCTCAGAAAAGAAGAACAGGAACTGAAATGACCACTGGTGGTGAGGGTCACACATCTCCTTCCACCATATTCTAGTATTTGTGGTGGAAAACTGAATGAATGCAATGAATTGTGCAATGGAAGATTAGAACTTTCAATGGAATATTACTTAAAATACACTAGCTCTCAAGAAATTGAAAAAAAAAAAAGGAGAAATCCAAGTTGGAAATGTTCCATAGTGATAAAAAATATTCTCTTTATTCTATCTTATTCTATCTTTAGCTTTTCTCATGTTTCAAGTAGAATTTTATATAATTAACTTGTAGCTACTGTAAAACAGATGTGTCCTTCTATTTAAACTATACTTGGGTGAAAACATTCATGATGGTATGGAGTCTACCGAGAAGGAAAGCTGAAGGGTGAGACTGATATAAAAGTAATATTCTTTGAGAGGAATAGTGTGAGCCATAACGTGAGCACACTTTATAGTGAATCAATTCAGTCAGATTTGTGTCAATTTGATAACACAGCAAACCCTGGTTGATGAAAACAAAACTGAATAGAGCTCTTCTACCTTGTTTCTTTAATAATGTATTTTATAAATTACCACTGCCAATATTTCCTTTCTTGAGGCACAATTTTGAGTCATTGTAATGAAAGATGAAACCTTTATTGTGACGAGGCAAAACCATAGTTTTTCTCTGGCACAATTCACCATTTCCAGCAGCCTTATCAACGATGTAATTCCACATGTATTGGGTTTGTGTGACAAGCTTTTGGTAGTGGGGGAAATGCAGGGATGGCTTCTGTGACAAGCTGATAGAAGCTTCCCCCATATCCAAGAGAATCATTGCCAGCCAGCTCCAAGCTGGACCCACCTGGAATACTGCACCCCATGGAAGGAACTCAGGCTGCAGCAGTGTGTGAAGTGCAGCCTCTGGGAAGGATTCACACTGGAGAAGTTCGTGGAAGACTGTCTTGTGTGAGAGGGACCCCACGAGCAAGGAAAGAGTGGGAAGAATCCTCCCCCTGAGGAGGAAGTGGCAGAGGCAACGTGTGATGAACTGACCAGATCTCCCATTCTCCTTCCCATGGTGCAGCTGGTGTTGGGAGAAGGCAGAGAAAATGGGGAATGAAGTTGAGTCTGGAAAGAAAAGTATGTGAGAGTCTTTTTCAGTTAACATGTCATAAGCATCTCTTGGAAACAATAAAACAAAACAAAAATTAGATTCGGTCATATAATCATTGATTATTTCCAGCTCTACCAATTCTGCCTCATTTACAAGTGAGGCAGAAATCTGGGGTAAATTACTGCTTATGCATTGTGTGGGTTTGATCATATATACACATAGCCATACTTTCAGAAGGGCTTATATCTTTGCAGATGCAAACTTGAGCCAGAAATTGTTGTAAAATAATGCACTGAATATGTGTGGGAATATGTGCGGAAAAGAGAAATGTTGCTCTGGGGTGTTTTTGCAACCAGATGTTGATATTCCTATTAAAAAAAAAAAAAAAAAAAAAAAAGAATTCCTGGAAGGGACTTTTCATGTAAGACTTTAAAATGGGAAGAAAATTGAGGGTAATTGTATATGTTCAGAATCATTTAATTATTTCAGTGGCAAATGAACTTATAGTTGGTGAAGTCCAGGCTTCCATAAACAGCAAAGCTAACCTCAAAATTATATGAGAATGCTCAGAGTTTTTTCAGCGAAGTTATGAATATCTCTGAGTCTGGAAATTTCATAATTTCTCATGTCCCCCTTACCAAGCGCTTGCCTGCTCTCATGAAGAGGTTTTTCTGTATATTTATCAGGAATTTCCTGTCTTCAAGCTTGTGTCTTATCTTATACACATCCATTTGCTAGCTGAAGATGGCAATAAAATCTATTTTTAAATTCAGAGAATAATTTAGTTTGGAAGGGACTTCCAGAAGCCCTCTATTCCAACCACCTGCTCAAAGCAGTTCTAATTAGAAAAAAAAAAAAAAAAAAAAAAAAAAAAAAAAAAAAAAAAAAAAAAAATCCTTATATTTACTGGAATTGTATTTTCTACTGTTGAACTTCATGGAGTTTCTGCCAGTCCACCTCACCAACCTGATGAGTTCTGTGTGCGAATGTAAGGTTGATGGATTTGCATGCTAACATACCTCATCTTTTTTAAGAAGCATCTAGTCCTTCCCTTCTTATTTAAGGTAAATGCTATAAGTGTCTGAATCTAGATAATGTGAGTCTCTCTTCTAAAACTGAAAAGTTGACCTTGACTCTTTAAAACTGAATGTTTTACCCAGCCCAAAACTTCCCCTTAAATCCTCAGTCAGATCATCTTAAATATACAAAAAAATGAGAAGGAATAGATGGATTTACCTTCTATTCTTGGTATTTAAATTCATTAGCTTCCATTCATGGCTAATGTAATTTACAAAGATTAACAATGAAAATAAACAAGTTAAAGAATGATGGATCTCTAATTTAATTAAGTGAGCACATTGATATAAAGACACTAGAAATGTAATAAATATGAATGTAAATATTTAACACACATGCATAAGATTTGAGATTTTTTTCATGAGTTTGTACAAAACTGCATAAAGTACCCGGAGAGTAGAAAGGAGGCCCTCAGTATCAGTGAAGGCATTTTTGCAAAGGCAACAATGTAGTTATCACCATGCCATGTAGTCCAATTGATAGCAGTATTCAAAATTAATGGACTTTGCAGTGCAGTAGATTAATGCACTCTGTGCATATTACATAAATCTTCCTCTCTGGAATTTCATATGGAATCCAGGACTAGACCAAATGTGAATGGCAGAGGAAGACTTTTCAGTCTTTGGGCTGTACTGAAAATTATACATCGACATTATTCAGAAATAAAATTTATAAGCAGGATGGGTTTGTCTAGAATTTAGCACTGTATCCTAAGAAAATACAAATATATGGCTAATAGATTTTTAATGTTTTCCTCATTAGTCTCAGTAAATAAGTTCTTTTCTGTGTTTTATGAAATGTTATCCTAAATGGTTAGAAGGCTTTAGTTTCAAAAGGAATGTGCTTTAAAATGTTGATTATCTTATTATTTCTGTGCTATAGTGAGTTATGCCTTGACCTTTGAAACGTTATTGAAGGCTGGAAATGTATGAACTGAATTCTGCCCTGAGAAAGCCTTGTAAGTGCTCAAAACAAATACTCAAATAATTATGCCTCTTTGGATTTATGTAGTTAGAAGAAAAATCAGACTTCACCATCACATTTCAATTACTGCAATGGGAAACAATGCAAAGCCCACAGAAGAAATAATTCCTATAAGTAATACAGATTGTTTTTTCTCTACCATTATTTTATAGCATTAATTAATTTTGATAAAATTTAAATACATCCAAAACTTGGTGTTTATTATGAGCTTTTTTTTTTTTGTTATGGTTTTCTTTTTAAAGTCAAACTTTTGGCCCAAACCCTATAAAATGCACATCTGTTTTCAATAGCCTAATTGCTCAACATATTTAGGTACTTATATGGAGAGGTGATAGTCTTCTTCATTACTGTCAAAACGAGCATCCATTATAATGAGCTGTTTTAGCTTCCCACCCCTGCCCTGGAAATGTTCTTCTCTTCAGTACCCTGGAGCAAAGCCAGCCATTCTTGTTTTCTCTGCCAGCTAGGATTTTCCTTACCCAAGGAGAATTCCCAGGAGTTTTACTAGCTCAGCATTAAGATAACAGATCAGTGGAAAGGAGCTATATCAGGAGCCAAAGGTTTAGATCAATATATTCTGTATCACGTCACACTGCTTGCAATCTTACTTGCAACTTGTGTCCTCAACTATTTTTCACCTTTTCACTTGTTAATTTTGAAAACATATTCTTTTTTCCATTTTAATAGTGGTTAAAAGTTTCAGAATGTTGTTTCAGAATGAGGTTCTACTTAAAACAGCCTTTTTACATGTTGGAAAAAATTAAATCACTGTATTCAGCTTCCAAGTACTGTTCTACCAACATTTCCATAGAAAACTTTCAAGAAAATTGTGCTGGCTGCTGCCTCCTACTGCCAGGATGCTATGCTTCACTCTTCACTACTCTGTTCTTTGCTATATAATTAAAGTCAAAGAATAACAGAGTTATTAAGGAAAGGCTCTCTGAGATTACCCAGTCCAACTTTCTGACCAGGTTCCTCAGGGATGTGCAGAGACCCTCAGCAATGATGGAGACTCCAGAGCCTCTCTAAGCAATCCACTCCAAGGCTAAATTACTCTCATCACAAAAGCTGTTATGCTAATATCCAACATGAATTTCCCTTTTTACTTCTTGTATTTTTACTGTGGACCTCAAAGGCGAGCCTGTCTATGTGCTCTAACATTATTTCCTTTGTCATTGAAGACCCAGCTAAACACTTTGAGCTCTCTCAATCCCTCCTTGTATATCATGTGCTCCAATCACTGATCTTCTTGGTGGCTTCTGCTGGACTTTCCTCAGCACGTCACTCTCATACAAGGGGGCACTAAACTAGCCATTGTACCCTGGGTATGGTCTCACAGTAACTGAGCTGGGGGGAGTCACCATTTTTCCCACCTGAAGAAAGTTTTTATTGCCCAGTATCCCCAAGTCCTTCTTGGCAGGGCTCCTCAATTCATTCATCGCCCAGCCTGTGCTGATGTTGGGTGTTGCCCTGGACCACATGCAGTGTGTTACACTTGGTCGTGTTGAACCTAATGACATCAGCTCTTTGAGGCAGCATCCCATGGATTTATACCTAACAGTTCTCTCAGAAACTGCAGTTTGATCTCCTGAAGTCCTAAATGTTTCAGTTTGCTACTCACCTTTAGTGCTATCAGAATGTTGTGATCTCAAGGTCACTGCAGCCAAATATCACGTCCATGAATAGCATTGCATTCATTACATTGCATTCCTGAGTTGGTATTATATTCATGAGTAGCAGATCCAGATCCCTTTTATTTTTCATGCCATGTATGGTTGTGTACAGGAAAAGCTACTCTGTTTAAGCCAGCAGCATCTGTGTTAAAGCAAACTGGAAATTTCTGGGATTGTTGTGTGAGCCTTCTAGCAAATATGGTTAATGTCTTCCACAAGAACTAAGACTAGTGATCGGAATATTCCAAGGAGGCTTTGGTCACCGTCTCTTTTTGATCAGACTGATCAGCAGAGGCATGACAAAACTTTTCTTTCTACTGTGACCTCACCTCTCATCCTCACCCATAAGGTCTTAACAAATATGATGGCCTGTTCCTTTGCAGAACTCTGTATGTATTATCCATGAACATGCTGCCCATCCATATGTGTCATACATGTGCATCCATCCTTTTGTTCATCCATCACCACATTGTTTTTGCAAGCTGTCCTTCCAGGACCTGCATAGTTCTGCAGTTGTGCACAAACCTTGAGAAAAACCTTTTCTGTGATTTCCATGCTTTTCTGTGTTGACAGGATGGGTTTGGGCTTACTGTTTCTTACAGGCCATTCCAATTTTCTAAATAACCATATTATTGGCATGTACTGTTCTGGTGGTAAATGAGTATCGTATTTTAACTTATTTTCCATTTGCTTTCATGTCTTTAAATATTCTTTCCTTCAGAATTCAGTCTTCAAAAATTTGGAGTTAAAGGCAGTTAGTTATATGGATCACTTTTGTTCTCCTAATTTAAGCTATTAAACTTGCTTTTTTTTCAGTCATATGGTACCTCCCTGTATTGAAAGGTTTGTTCCAGTCCTTATGCCTGGATTATACTGTCATATGAAGGAGACATATGGCTGCACAATCTGGGAACGGGATAAAGACCACCAGATCACGTCACATATCTTGCATACCAGCTTCTAGTCTCTCATAACATAAAAGTGAAAAGATCTTCTAATCTGCTATCTATGCTTCAAGCCATGCAGTTTGTGCTTGGTACTGCTTTACATCCCATTTCATTTTACCTGATAAAAGTAAAATTCGTGAGGAAGAAACTGAAATTTTTTTAGTTGCATTAAATTTGCATTCTGGGGTTGGTACCTTTTCTAATGTTACTGTATCTGTGATATATAGATCTATCACAACTTCTGTTACTGTGCTCTAAATTTCAAGACTTTAAAAAAAAAAATGATGAATGTAGACATTAGCATTCTCGTGGGCCTGGCCATCAATATTTCATCTTAGGTAAACAACAGTTTTGCCTAATTTATTGGTTCTCATTATGTCTGGCATGTAGAAGCTGAATTCCCCTTCTGCAAGGGAAATTCTCCATCTGCCTGGAAAATGACCTTTTCTGCTCTGCAAATCAGTAGGGACACAAATCAAAAGGGACATAGTTGGTTAATATTGTAGAAAAATGACTTCATTTGTCACTAACTAAACTGTCATGAATTTGACCCATTTTGAGATTAGTTAACATTTGCTTCCTTTCTCATGTTCCATGCATAATTCATTTGGATTCTCACTATGCTTGCGCTATGCCTCTGGAGTGGGGATGTTTTGTGTAGTCACTCTTAGGAGCAATAGTAACACAACATTTGTCAAAGTGTCATAGTGAACAATGAAACCTCATTATATGTCACTCAAAGAGCTGAATGAAAAGTGATGCTACATCTAGGCAATTTTATATCCAAATCTTGGAAGGTGAAAGACAGAAAACAAGTTTTTGTTGCATTGATTGTCTTTCAGTTTGGTTTGTTCTCTGAGAGCTCCCGCAAAAGTCAATGTTAATATTCCTCGTCTTGCTCCTGTGCTGCTGGAGGTGTTGGGAATTTCACCAGTGATTTCACTGTGAACGGAAATAAACTGCAAGTGAATAAAAATTGCTCATGTGTAAGGGTTTGCAAGATAAGATCTTCAAGGGCAGAGACTGTCAATTTTGTTTGCACTGCACAGTATGGAAGATATTCTTCACGCTACACTAAAAAATACAGGAGAGTTAAACGCTGCCTGCCACACAACACTGCTGCACTGCAATCCCCACCAAAGAAGAGGTCAGTACTCCCATAGGAAAAACAGGCAGTATGAACAGTTCAGTTTGGCTACTGAAGTGTACATGGGAAGTCATGATTTCTAATTAAAAAAACCCCAAACTGAACATTTGCACCCTGTCTTTGGAAAAACTGCTTTTTCTGTGCCTCTTTCCATTTTTCCTTGTCTAACAACCAGGATATACGGCCTTTTCTTTGCTGCTGTGTTGATGAAGTGCCTCTGACCGCCAGTCCTGAAGACAAAGAAAGATAATTTCACCCATGTATTGATCGTATCCTAGATATTCAAATTCCATGCAGTAACACCTCTCTTCTCAAAGTTAAAATTTAGTCACATTCCATCAAATCCAACACTGTCATAGAAAAATGAGCAGAATCATATGTTCATTATCAACATAAAACTTTCAACAAAGCAGGCAGTATAAACTTTCCTAAGGTGAGAGTATCCTTACCATGGAGTAAAGGAACAGAAGAAGCATCAGTGTTCACTAGGTGTAGCTGTCTCTTCACCCAAAATCTGTCTTTCTCTAGAACACAAGTCACTTCTATGGGTGTGGGGTCAATCAAAACTTCTCAGCAGTATGAATTGTCTCTATCTAGCAATTTGATTAGAAAAGTTATATGTGATCAAAGATGATAAAAACCCAGGAGTTAATCCAAGGATGACAAAGTAAAAACATAAGCATAAGCTTTGCCATGTCGATACACGGCCATACTGTCAGTCATTGTCAAAACTACAGAGCGGAGCAGCATATCACATCTTTTCCTGTCAAAATGTTCCTTCTGACAAAGGTCAGTGCCTTCATGACATAAATCTGTTATCCTATTATTGTCATAAGCACCACAAGAAGAAAGGAGTCAAATGTTTGGAACAGATAGAGTCAACGCAACTTAATCCAGGGAAGGGCCATATTTCCCACTTCCCTTTGTCAGGCTGCCAGCCATCAGCATGAGCGTTCCCTGTTGCAATCTGTTTGTGTTCCAGTGAGTAATGGCTTTTTACTGGCGTGGAAAATGACTATCCCATTACTAGCAAAGTGCATTCATAGGATCAAGAGCCTTTTGAATAGTTAAGTATATTCTGCCCTTTAAATAGACCAGACGGCTTCAGATGAAACCCTTAAAACTATGGCCAATCTGTTGGAAAATTAAAAATATAGTAAATCTAGGGCTGAAACCAGGCATATTTATGAACTACTTAAATATACAGCCATTTAAAATAGTTTGTTACTCAGTGGAATTTATGAGGTTTTTTTTCTTCACAAGAACCAACAACTCCAATAACTCATGTACATTTGTAATTGATGGAAAATAAAGAAAAAATATAATAGCTGGCATAAATTATGTCAAATTGATCACAGCAGTGTTTAGTTTCACATCTATTCGAAGACATATCAAATCATGATAAGAACTATGTGCATGACTCTCTTTCCCAGTAATGCCAAGGTGAACTGGGAGTAAATGGAACTGAAATCAATAAATGCACGTGAATTTAAAGCTACAGTATATAGGAATATTGAGAATACTGGATATGAATATAAATTAGTTAAAACACATAGAAGCATGCACAAAAGTGTGAGGAATTGGAAATTATAAATATCAAGTTTTCTGGATGGAGCTGGTCTGTTTCATACAATCAACAAGAAGACCGGGCTAAGTATGTTGCCTCAAAAATATGATTCATAAATTGTACTCACAGGATCTGTGTGACTCAAGATTTTGACATCGTGATAACGTTATAGCCATGCTAACATAAACTTAAGGAAATGGGGGAGAACAGTGACCTGGAGTTTACAGTCTAGAGTAAATTGCAGAGCAAATTCTAGTGTGCAGCTTGAAGGATCTGATTATTCAGCCACGGAATACAGAATTGCAGTGTTGGAGGATTGATTGGGCTATTTTTCATCTCTTACTGGTTAACTTTGTGATCTCCACAAAATTACATTTTTTTCCTGTTGAAAATCAAACAAAAGCTTTGTGGTTTTGATACATAAACCACCTGCTGATCCCTCCTTCTGACTGAAAGGACCTCCAGGATTTACAATTCTAATAACAGGAATTTTAAAAAGGAATGATAGAAAAAGTGTATTTTTTCCTTTTTTGTTTGACAGCCTATCTTTTTTAGAATATGAAAACGGGGGAAAAAAACCCCAGAAACTGGAAAACAAAATTGCTACCAGTTTAGATAAAACAGAGAATGATGGTCAATCCCCTTTTTACTCCCTAGAGAAATGAATTTAGAGTTTCATTCCCATCCACTTTTGTTTCAAATGCCTCAGTCCTGGTCTTGCCTCCCCTGCATTTAGTAATACTGGAGAAACTTTCCTGGTGAATGTTACACCACAGTTTGCAGTTTTCAGAAAACTAATATCTGTACTTTCCTTGCAACTTCCTTCCTCGGGATATTTTATGGGTTCCAGCTGTAGCTCTAACGCCCTCTTTACCCAAGTTCCCTGTAAGAGCTGTTTCTCCACGGTGTAGCTGGCAGATGTCAATACCTTAACACCCTTGGAAACAACCTTAAGGGAGAGGCAGGCATTACAGGCTTGTGTAGAAAGGTATAGGATGCCACCAGAGAGAAGAGAAGACTGAGGGAGGCCTCATTGCGGTCTTCAACATCCTCATGAGGGGAAGCAGAGAGACAGGGGCCAATTTTTGCACTCATGACCAGTGACAGGGCTTGAGGGAATGGCATGAAACTGAGTCAGGGGAGGCTTAGGCTGGATATCAGGAAAAAGTTTTACCCCCAGAGGGTGGCTGGGCACTGGAACAGGCTCCCCAGGGAAGCGGTCACAGCACCAGCCTGACAGAGCTCAAGCAGCGCCTGGACAATGCTCTCAGGCACACAGTGTGACTCTTGAGGATGGTGCTGGGCAGGGCCAGGAGTTGGACGCAATGATCCCAGTGGGTCCCCTCCAACTCTGCATATTCTATAATTCTGTGACTGTATGAAATCTTTTCACTGGGGTCTTCAACTCTGCAGGAAGGTGCTGGTACAGTATTTCTGAACTATGCCGTAAAACTGAAGCAAAATGAGGTACAAAAGGTGAAGTGGGAAGTTGGATTTGAAACAAGGAGTTCTATCTCTGTGGGCAGCAAATTTGATGTGAGAAAGTCAAGACTGACTTTTGTATTTGCTGTTAGTTACTAGGAAAAAATGTATCCTGAAAGGGTTTTCAAATGGGTGCTGTAACTTAGGTGCTTATTCTGTAGTAACTGGGGTGGTAAGAACAGTTGTGTTGAAATACAGACTGCACTTACAGACTCATACCCTCAGGCCTTAAGGACATACCTGCATAAGGAAAATGAAAGTAAATCAGTGATAATTCAGCTTCTTACTTTTAAGATCTTTCATCCCTCCCAGAACAGTTAATAATGCATTCCTGAGTCGAAAAAAAGTGTCCAAACTTATCCTTATGCTACTTCATTTGGTCATTTCATCACAGAAATGCAAAGGCTTAGGAATTTGAGTATGAAGTTCTCTGATTAGAGAAATTTTTCAGGGTGCAGGGATTAAAGCACACTAATTTTCACTTTTCTGCAAATTCAGACATGAGGCCTCTTTCCTAAGTGCTTTTATGGGCCATTTCACAAGTATCTTGTAGCAATGAGTTTTAGAATCTCAATAAGAAACTTATGAAGAAATAAGATTTTTCTTAACAAGCTTTGCATTTTCTTTCTTTCAAATCTATTCAATTTCCCCTTGCACTTATATTATGACTAAAGCTCAAGTAGTAGTGCCAACAATTCAATATTTCATCATTCTTGGAATTATATGCCTTTATTTTTTACTGATTGTCTTAAAGTTACATGAAGAAAAGTAAGATAATATATATATTTTTAATACTTTTAACTTATATTAAAATCTGTAATTTTTAGTTTCATTAATCTCAGGTCTCAGTTAAATATGAAAAGCAAATAATGATAACCCTCAGGAATGATGAAAAAAGCTGTGGAACTAAAAAAATGACTTCCAGCAATATGGAGAGAAGGTTCAGCTATTGTTTTGAAATTATTACTCATCAGCGATAACATCAGAAAGCATTTCAATCATTATTAATTTCCTCTATCATTTCTGGTGCAATATACAGACAAGTTTCATATGCTGATCAGACTTGGGATGAAAAAAAAGTATTAGCAGCAAATAATATAATAAATGTTTATTTATTTAATAAAAATTTAAATGGTCATCTACATTTGGGGTAAACAAAATGCTGGGCAGAATGACGGGTGTCTTGATTTGTTGCTGGTATGTGAAGATCTCAGCAGACTGTTTATCTTCATATATTCCACAATCATAGTTTTGATCACAGTATTTATTTATAGATATATACACATATACTTTTTTTCTTCCCCTTAGGAAGTTGGCTGCACTTTCAGAAGATTTTTTTCAGACATCCTTCTGGCTTTATTAAGGTAGGAGTACAAGATATGGACTACATGTATTTTAAAACTATCTGTCATCAACTTTGATGCAAAACTAAGTATAAAATCAATTAAGAATTCATGAAAGGTATATTGTGTCAGAGGAAAAAAGTGTTGTCAAATGAAACGAGTGGATAAAGCTATTAATTTTATGCTTTAATATGGTACAACAAGGTGAGCTGGTTTTGGAGGTTTAAGTCATCGTTTCTTGCACCAGCTTTGGGGTGTCTGTACCCTATGCACCCACTGAATATGAGAGAAGGGACAGAGTTCCTATATCCAGCATTCACTTGCGTTTCAGTCGCTGTTCTGTTCCTATTGCCATGGCCAGATTCTTATCACAGAATATTCTGAGTTGGAAGTGACCCACAAAGATTACCAAATCCAACTCTTCCATGAATGGCCTTTCCAGCTTTCACACCTGCAGACATGGTGGTTTTAGTACCATGCTCTAGCAGCAGAGCAAATCTCAGGGTTAATTTGTTGGTGCTCATCGCAGTCAGGCCATGCATGTGTGGAAGAGCTGCTTCAATGCCAAAAAGTAAAAATAAACAAAGTGGAAAGCAATAATTTCATTTCTCCTTTCTCTCCTTAAAACAACGTCTCTCCCTTCTTACTTATTAGACATGACATGACTCAGGTCATGTTTGAGTACCAGAATCTGTTTGACTTTTATATGGATTTGTCACAGCTTCTTTTGGAAATCATCACTTTAAACTTCTGCTAGTTTTTCCACCTCAGGTATGGGGAAATCTTTGTAAGGGTTTGGCAGTCTGGCCCATGCTCCTTGAACAATCCACCTGTTTTTTTTTTTTTTTTTCTGATAAACATATTTTTTATGATACATCAGCAAACTTAAGATATACATGTATTCCTGTGTATGCTATTTTCACTAGCTAGATTTGGCTGGATCAAAGATGGCATTAAACACATATTTCCAGCCATGAAAGGAGATAAATGGTCAATATTTTCAACATTTCTCATCAAAGTGCAAACAGTCCAAGTTAAAATCTGAATGATCTGTTTGTAATTAGTAGTATGTGGTTTAACCTCAAGGGGATTTACAGGTCATTCCTGTGAATGAAACAGATGGGCCAAAAAAGCTGTTTATTGTTTTTTAGAAGTCAATTAAATATTTCACAATGAAACAAGGTGGGCATCCACTCTCTATCATGCAATCCTGAATGAATATACTGAGAAAGGGACAACTATAATTTCCTTACTTGCAAATTACTCATATTAATTTTTGTTATTTCGTGTTTTACTGAAATTATTTTGAACTCTTGAACCAGATTGGAGCCAATGAAAGATTTTAATACAGGCAGAAAGATGACGTGTATCTATGATCCTTTCCTGCAGAAAATGAGTCACCCCAAAAAGTCAGGAAGATGGATTGAGCAGATCCATTCTTTTCTTTCAATACAAAAGGATCAAACAGAAATTCAAGTCTGGTTCAAAAATTAAGGCAATTCTTTAAAATATGCATTTTAACTTTCATCTTTCTGGTTTGTTTTGGTTAGGCAGTGGGGTATTTTGTTTTGTTTTGTTTTGTTTTGTTTTTTGGTGTGGTTTTTGTTTGCTTTGCTTTTGTTTATTTAAATCTATGTTATAATAAAAAAATTAACATTTCATAAGACTCCTGGAACTACAGATTTTAGAAAAAATGCAGAGAGATGTGAACAATGAAGTAAAACTAAGAATATTTACTGGACAATTTTTAAAGCTAACTTTAATTATACTTATGGAATCGAAGACTTTATATATTATCTAGGCCTTTCCCCTATTTACCCAAATATTCACGATGCTATTGGATTCCTTGCTCCTCCCCTCAGCCCTAAGATGCTGCAAATTTGATAAAGTAATATTGTATAAAGGGAGGGGGTCTTCCTGTACTCCATATTTTTCTCATATAACCTGCCATGGTTTGTTTGGTTTTTTTAATGTTTCATTCCAGATACGTTTTGCATTAAGTCATAACTAATGACCTTGGACAAAATTGCTCAACTCTTTTTGTTGTTTGTTTATTTCTCTGTCATCCACCCGACAGAAGAGCCATTGAGAAAAATGTGTAACATCCCTGACATTTAGAAACCTTAGCAGAAAAAGCATGTGCTATAGCCACCCACTCAGTGAACATATGTGGAACAGTTTGTGTGTAGAATATAGTGTCAAAATTTAAATCCTTGTTTTTGGCTACTGCATATGCAGAAGTTTCAAGATTGTGTGGAACAGACCTCTAAGAGCATTTTACTGTGTGAGTGCGGTTGTCACTATGGCGTTTACAATGCAAATCCCCAAAACATGGTGGGGTTTTGGAGCTCCTGCAGTCAGATCCTATCTCACATGTCCAGTGTCTGCTGCCTCAGCCTGCCCTGTTTACAGCAGCTTGGGGCTGCTCTTACATGTGTTGCTAACATCAAGTCTTTAAGGAGCTTGCACTTGCAGAGCTGAGCTCCACTGTGTTCCTCACACATCCTACACAAGATCCCCCTGGTAGAAAATGGACAGAAACAGCATTATCAGGAGTTTTCTTTAGTACAAATATGTCTAAATCCAAGTACTTTACACTTCCTGATCAAAGAGAATGAACTGGAACCAGGCCTGAGGGTGATTAATATTACAGGAATTCAAGTTGTGCAAAGAGGCTCAAAGAATCCCTTAGGATACCATGAGGCTACAACCAAATCTGCAATCCCAGCTACTCTTTGATGCCATTCATATGCAAAGGGTCTCCAGCCTGACTGAGGGGTGGCTGCTGCCCAGCACTGGAATATTGTGATTCTCTTTATTAATCTCTGCAGGTTCATTTTGGTGCTATCTGGTCTGTGCCCTGAGATCTTCACGGCTGGGAAAAAGTCTGGTTTGCCTTGAGAGGCATCACAGAGTTCCCAGCCAAAGGGTAAGACACTAGTATAATGTTGAAAGACCATGAGGGAAGGAGACAGGGTTTCCCAGCAGGGTCTCTCCAACCATTTATTAATGCAATCAACTCGTGGCAACATCACTCAGAACACAAAAGTCACTCAGAACACAAAAGAGCCAGCTGCTGAGTCCTCTGGGCTGCTTCCTTCTTTCTCCCAGATCTGACCATGGATTTTGCATAACTTGAGTTTAATAGCATATCCCTGTTAAGCTGTAAACCACACATCATTGCTACCCAGATGAGGAATTTGTACCATAGCTTTTTGTTAAATATCTCTTCCAGATAATTCGCTTTATTCAAAAGCTTCCTTCCCTCAATGTGCTCGTTCCCTGCAAACAGATCGTCATCACCTGTGCTCCACTTGTTTGCATGCTGATAGCTCTTCTCCTCTCATAAATTCCATTAATTAATGAATAGTCAGCAGGGAATTGTCTCCTCAGGCTCATTAAAGAAATGGACACTAAAATGATATGAAAGCAGCTGCCTCCTTTCTGTTATTCCCTTCTGACGGCTACTGCTTTCCTCATCACTGCTAAATTATAACACTGCTTTGATTAGCAGTCCTGTTACTTGCTGCAGCTGCACTTAGAGATGGAAATTTTAACTATACAGTCATGTTTAATTGATATTCTCATCAAACTGTTAACATTGTAAAAAAATGCGGCGCTCCAATACATCAAGCTTGTGCACGTATATTAAATCCTGTTGGAATTTTTTTGACCTTGTAAGCAGATTGAAAAGACATGTTTCTTGATGCTTTCTCATAAGTCACTGATTATTAGCTGAGCTCATTTGGGAACCAGATGTAAAATTTGTGAAAAATCTCAGGCCAGAGATCATCCCAAACAGAAACATATTTGATTGCGATCCCAGTGCCTAAGTGTGAATGCTCATTTCTATGCTGAAAAATTTAGAAATTATTTATTTTAAAGCATAGGATGAGATCTGATTATTATGAAGGGTTTCAAATAAAAAAAACCTATTCCCCATCCAAAGAGTAAACCTGTGTCAGACAGATAATCTATATCATGGCTGGTATAAATGACCATAGTTTGGAAGAGGTTCTAATTCATTCAAGAAGGATGGTTGGGCCAGACCTGAGGGTCTGGTGTACTCAGGGTGTACTCAGGGTGTAGGTCCTAACATCCTGAGTTGAAGAGACAACTATGTTTGGAATGTTCTATTATTCATGGAACACTCCAAATCAGGACAGGCCCTGTACTCTGGGGCTGCTGAGACACACTGACCCTCTACCACCACAGTCTTTGAACAAGAGATGACAGACGCCTGAAATCATTAAGGTTGCAAAAAAACCTTTAAGACCATCGAATCTAACTGCTAATACATCACTGACAAGCCCACCACTGAACCATGTCCCCAGACGCCATATCTTCGTGGTTTTTTGAAGAGTTGCAGGGACAGGGGTTCTATCAATGCCCTGGGCAGTCTCTTACCCTGTTGAACGACTTTTGCTGTAAAGAATTGTTTCCTAATACCCAATCTAAACTTCCCCTGGTGCAACTTTAGGCCACTTGCTCTTGTGCTGAAAGAGGATGTCTGGCAGCTTTGAGGTAACATAACAGGAATTGTTGTAAATTGCCTTTTAGTGGTTGGTGCTTTCACTCAGAGTAAATCAGATCCCTTTCTGGGCTCTGGGATAAAGTGGGAGATAGGCCACATGACAAGGGGAAAGACCTTTGATCTAGTCCTGACTTGTGGTGATGCCCATGTTCGCGGTCAGCTCAAAAAACAGGAAAAGGTCATTTGCCATGGGGTATACCAGCAAGCATCCAAAATGAGAAAGAACAGGAGCCACTCTTTAAAACCCAGCCCTAGGAATAATATATTGAACACAATTCTGAAATTATCAAAATTGTAATGGAAAGGCTTCACACATGTTTTTCTCCCTGTTCATTAATTTGCATTTCAGACCTGAATTTGGGCTTTGATTACCAAATGTAATCACATTGTCATGAGGAACCCAAAAATTGTCGAATTGAAAGGCGTTACCTTATTTATAGAAATAAAAAATCCTTGCTTGACCTTGAAAACTGCTCTGCTTCACTTGGAGAGATTTCCGTTAGATATTTCAAAGTATGTGCAGGGTGAATATAGAGTTTCTAATTCACCTACAGTACTTAAAACTCCCATTTTATTTCATATCAGGATGAACATATAAAGGGAATCTCCCAGTTGCCTCCAATTCCTGTGTTGTTGAAACATCATCTGTTCCTTTTCTGCTGCACCCTCAATGTAGGAAAAGCCTCAAGTCTCTAACTATAAGAGCAGATTTAGATTCAAACTGGAAGTTTTGGTTTTGTTTCTACTTTTAGAGTTTCAATAGCTAAAAAATGGGGTGTTTTTACTGTTTGATGTGAGATCCTAACTTCTTACAGAGACCAGTAAACGTGGGTACAGAAAAGCCCTAGATGAGACAGTTTCCTTGTTTATCAAGAAAGAGACCTAGGCTCTTGCTGTAAACATCTTAAATCGCCCTGCTGTGAAGAACCTCAGTTTTCCTATCTAGACTTAGCAGAGAAATTTGGCCTTTGAACTGAAGAAGTCAGATTTTGAAAAAGAGATATATTTTCCCTATCAATTCTTCACTTGAAATGCTCTCATGTTTTGTTGATAGTTGGTAGTGGTGGTGGATAGTTGGTATTGGTGATAGAAGCAGTGCTAAATATTGCTACTTTGAGTAAATAACAAAAATTTACCTCTTTCTCTTTCAAGTGTTTAATTTCTTTCTTTCTTTGATAGCCTGTCACTACTCTTTATTATTCTCTGTTAATCAAATAACGTATCACTTTGAACTGTCTTGTAGAAGCAGAGAAAACATCTAGGTAGTTTACTGTACTATAGATATCACAATATATGCATGGGGGATTCACATCTGTTATTAGGATTATTTAGAAATGTCACATCTCTACCATAAAAATAATTTAAAGAAATCATTCTCTGTTGTAGTTTGTAACTTGGCTCCAAGTATGGGCATCTCAGCTGTTTTAAATTAGATTAAATTATTTTAGGCCTAAGAGGATGATTCATGGGCACACTGTAAAGTTCATGGTGCAAATTCAAAACTAGAGGCTTCAGTAGATTTTGGCTTGAATTCAAGCAGAGTGGGACTCTAAAATGAAACAAACATTATTCTGGAAATCTAGTGCACATCTATTCATTGGTGCAATACCTAAGTTTAATTTTAACTTTTTAATAGGAGTTTTTATAACAGTTGTGTTCATTAAAGCCTTCCAGTTCCTTCAGACGTCTCCTTTGGTGAACAGAAGTCTCTTGAAAGCCATTCTCTAGCTCCAGGATTCAAGAATACAGGGTTCATCAATTCATTATACATAAAGAGTCCAGTTATCCTGTTATCCAGTTATCCAGAATTGCTTTTATCTCTCAGATGGGTTAAATGTTAATTTATTCCATGTATGTGAAAAATTTTACCTCTTATGAAAAGTTTCATATGTTTTCCATGGCTACATCTCTTTTTGTATATACCGAGCTCTAACCTACAAGTCATTAAATTATTTTTGCCTCCGAAGTAATTTTTTAATTATAACATATATTTGTTGTTAATTAAAAGATCCAGTTGGCTTAGTACTTGATATTGTTGCTAAATTAGTTCATTAGATCTTTTACTAAAAGCCAAGATATGACCTTCCTATAGTGTTACACCAGTTGCCATTCCACACTAGTTACCACAAGATCTAATAATAATTACAGAGGATTCAGGTTCTCTAGCTGCTAGTAAGGATCTTTAGACAGGAGAGGAGGGCATATTATTAGAATTAACATCTGTGTTCACACTCATAGAGAGAAGGAGCTTGTTTAAAAGGAAGAGGAGACTCCTGATGGCACAGACTGAATACGCAAGAAATTTTTGTTTCACCACACAGGCAGATGAATCAGTGTTTCCATGCAGTCAGAACCACTGCCCTGAAAAAAACCACCACTTTTTTAATAATACAAGAGTGAGGAATAACAGGTAGCCTGAATTAACCTGATCTGGGTTGTTTGTAATTTAGAAATGTACAGTGCATAAGTCTATAATTATTGTGTTTTGATAAAGTAATTTGTAATTAGAGCCCTACTGGAAGTCCAGTGATGAAAATTCTTCTTCTTATGTACCTCATTGTCTGAAGAGCCTTTCTGCTGGGATTTTTGGCAGTGGTTGACAGCATAGTGATCTCCAGTCACTCTCCACTCAGTCAGGTATCTGAAATTTTCTCAAGGCAAAGAATTTTTGGGATTTTTGGACACAATTGGTATTTGTAGTGCTTTGGAGAATATGATAAAAAACACTTCTGCAACACAGATCCAACAATATGCGGAGGAAAAAGAAGTTAGGACGTAGTCTTTGGTCCAGCAGACTTCAGGAAGCACCCAATATATGCAGGAAATTACTAACACCTCTCATCTCTTCCCGTGATGATGCCCTAGCATTCCCTGGTATGCTGACATTCTGGTTTGCTCTTGTCCAGAACTATTCCAGTCTCACCAATGGACCCATGACAGAGAACCTGTTTTGTTTTTCCTGTGCCACACGTTTCTTTGTATATATCCATGTTTATTTTTGATAATTATTCTTTGATTAATACCAGTATCCACAATACGTACTCTGTTTGGCCCATACATGCATTCATGGCCAGTATGCCAATCACAGATTATTTTCGCTGTTAATTCTCATAAATTAGCTTTTTCAGAAATCCAGAAACACCCATCTTTTATATTCATTGCTGAACTTTTAACTAACTCAGCCGAAATTTACATCAGTGGAAAAAAAACTACCACGTGAGAAGATGAGTGTGAAGATCATGTAGACAGGTCATTTTTTGCATTAATTGCAGTCTTTGGACTAATATGCCGTGTAAATGGAAGTGACCCTGGTTCCTCATCTATTCATACAGATAATTCTAGATTTCTGAACCAGTAAATGCACTTGTACTTTTATGTAAAACTTCCTCACATCTTCAGGAAAAGAAACACATTCTCTTTTACGTAGAATACTCCTTTCTAGAAATCCATATAAATAGGTTCAAGGAAACGGCAATAATGTAAGTCATTATGTAGAAAATGGTCAATAGCGAATACATTATTTCTAGCCATATTTTTCATTACATTTAAAGGCTCTGGAAAGTAAATGGTATAACAATAGATTTCACTATTTCATTTTTGATTTACTATTTTGATGATCCTTTCCCAAATATTGCACCAACGTGAGCAGAACGTGGGATCAACATTCTTCCAGAATTCTGCTGGGGCACTGTGGTCACATTAGGAAATGACATGTCAACCTGGTTGCTTTTTAGGAATGTTTATCGGTGAAGGATACAGCAATAAACTGTTTAGCCATCAAGATCAACAAAAAGGTTCTGTCTTGTGTCAATGCAACGTTGTAATCATGGACACCTACTCGGGGTTATACAATTTATTCAGAAAAGAAAGCTTTTCCTCTCTTCTTACCCTGCACATTTCCAGTTAATCAGGAATAAATGGTTCTATTTTAGGATTGAAAGTCATATTTACCCAGATAGTAAAAAAGGCTTTTACTGGTCCTTTAAAGCAGAAGTTCACATCAAACCACTGTCAAACCTGTCAAGAGCATATTTTTCAGCTCTTTAGGAAGAAGGAAATTTGAAATTTGAATGATAATAATTAGAATTATTTTGATAAATAACACAATAGAAAGGACATGTAGTTGTTTAAGGAAAAAGAATAATCACAAATGTCTTTCTTCATGTCTGGTGCACAATTTGTCAAAAATAAAATAAACAGATCTGTATCCCATGCTAGATGTGAAAATAGCTTCACTAGCAATGAAAATAAAGACATTGAAAGGATAAGGAGTTTCCAAAGCCATGAATGTGAGTAAATATGAACAGAAGGAATTTAGGGTTATTTGGGGTTATCACAGCAACCCAAATAAAATGGATTTTAATGTCAATCTGTTTTTGTGAGATGCAAATGAAATACACAGATGCTTTAGGGATGATCAAATTTAACAGCTCTGAAACTTTGTGTATTTAAAAGCATAATATAAATTTTAATCGGCATTTCCATATGGGGAGTTGTGTGGATGAAACCACAGAGCTCACAGAAACACAACCACTGACGGCAGTGTTTGTGGCGCGGTGGCTAACACGAAACGTCGTGCAAGGACGAAAGAGAAAGCTGTTATAAACACTGGGATCAGCACCACGGCAAAATGCTGACTTCCAGCCACTGCCACCTTCCAGAACCCTGAGCCCTCCTGCTCCTTTCTAGGAGCGCATTTTAACAAGGCTCCTTTAGGTAGGTCTGAGCTGCGTGGGATCTGGGAGGATACAACGTTTGTTGTGTGCTTCCTGCAATCACAGGCGGCAGGAATTGATGATCAGGTGACCTTTCGTCTTTTTTGTTGTAAGGAACAGTCGGCCACTAAAAGTGGTGTGACAACTTTAAGGGAATGACTCCTAAAATTTCCGAAACAAATCGGCTGATTAATTACCATTATCAAGTTTCTTGCTACAAAGGCTTGTTTTGAAACAAATGACATTGTACTCTAAGCTTTCTCTCAGTAAATACAGTACTCAGGGGGTCTTGAACAGTGGCCAGAAAACTATAAAACAAAATTAGAGAATTATTCCATTTATATGATCACAAAAAAAAATGGGTTGCTGAGATTGTGATGATTTTTTTTTTTTCTCTTTGTATTCAGTCTATGCAGATTTTAAAAGTGGAATCTGACAAATGAGCAGCTACCGACAAAATTTATAATATTTTCAAATTTGGGGGAAAAATGGAGTAAAGATCGTTACATTACAGACAAGGTGTATTTAGAAAACGCAGGTTCCCCTGGAGCTTTGTACTCCACATAATTACATTCCACATACAGTAATTGAAACTTGCGAATACGTCAAACTGTGTGTTTTTACAAACCTGCAGTAATCAGCTGAAATTATTTAAATTCACTATTTGACATAATTGCTATAAATATGACAGAAAAAGATATTTCTAGGGTATATTGCTTCATAACTCTATCAAATGACTACCTAGGGAGATAACTGCATTGTGTTCCTATGGAAATCTGCAGGATAGCAACATCCAGTACTGAATGCTTGCTCTTTCACAAACCCCCTTTAAATTTTCTAAAAGATCTGCTGAAATTAAAGTGAAAGCTCTGTGGTCTGGGACTATCTGCACACCTCTCTGATTCAGAAATTATCATAAAATCAAGCAGTTGGAAACTGCTGGCCAGAAGCTCAACAGCTGTCACCAGGAATAGCTCCACTGAAGTCAGAAAAAACAATGCTGGTTTTTACCAACAGAGAATTCAAATTGCACTTCTAGGGAGAGTGCACATGCTGGGTTCCTGACACTGTTGCAATAGACTTGTCACCTGCACAAAGACTCCTCTCTAAGACCAGAGATTGTCCTATTTGTTGTGCATTTAATGTGTGACAGAAAGGGCTCTCTAGGGGTTCATGAAAGCCAAATGCTGATTGTAGTTTCCAGCCCTTCTGAACCTTTGAGATGTCACGAGTGCCAGAGAAAAAAGATTTCTCCAACACATTCACTTGTGTAGATGGAAAAGAAATGGAGAGGGCAGGGGGATGGAATGGGTTTGGGTATCCTAAATTATGGTTCAGTGTTTCCTGACATATGGTTTACGGAATTAATTTATCCCAGCCTGTTGTCTAGCTGACCAAAAAGCAAGCAGGATATTAATGGATAATGTGTATCATTGCTGGTAAGAAGAATAAATGGAGTCGTTGCAGGAAACAGGTACAGAAGAAAGCATTTGTACAGCTTTGTTAGGAAACATGAGAGCTTTCCAGAGGTCATTTACTACATCTAAGTTCTAACTACTCTTTGATGGCCCCCAGAGGTAAGGTGAATTAATGAAGAATAAAGAAAAAGCATTTTTTCTCCCTTTAATCACACGTGTGGATTTAAAAACTCCAAATATAACAGTCCCAGATGAGGCACATGAATAAACACACTGCTCCTGCATTTCGTGTCCTCCTACAAGACTGTCAATGTATTGAGGTGTACAAGTAAAACTGGAAACCTGGGTGGGAATGCAAGGATCTGGGTTTGTAGAAAAAGTTAGGAAGGAAAGAATTGTGGCTTACTAATTTGTTGTGGTTTGTCAGGCTCAGCAGTCCCTTGGCTCAAGCAAAGTGGGAAGAGGGAAGATATATGGCTCTTATGGATTTAAAATAATCTAGGAGTTTAAAAAAAAAAAAAAAAAAAAAAAAAAAAATTGATCACACCTTGTATCTT
>VZRN01005829.1:0-52630 GCA_013397935.1 Dasyornis broadbenti | reverse complement strand
AAAATTTGAGAGATTAAAAAAAAAAAAAAAAAAAAAAAAAAGTCTTCACATGATCTGATTTTTCTCCTATTAAGGAAGTCTTTCTTTTTGTCCATTCCCTGACCCAAATATAATCAAGTTTGCTCCTTCCATAGGAAATGAAGAGAACTTGGAGGACTGCAAAAGTCTTTGGAATGGATGGAATACAAATAGCACACAGGAAGCCATGTCCCTTGCCATGTGAGAAGCAATAAATACGTTAGGAAAGGAGGATTAGGGGTTTTCAGTGTATCTTGCATAAAACCATATCAACAAAACTAATTAATTTTAGACATTTTTCTAATTTTCTTTTGTTTTCTCTTCTTCCCCCTCCCTCCCCACTTTCATGGCCCTCAGTGAACTTAGGGAGGGAAGTGGCAGATGAATACTGTCAGACATGGGCTTATACATACAACTTACGTATTGATTCTATGACACATATATGTATATATACACATTATATCTAGGTCCAGGGTCTTTCCAGGAAGTTGTCAGGACTTGCAGAAGATGGGAAAAAGACATAACTGGAGACAGGCTATCTAAAATATAGGTCCAAGATCCAGCCAGGACAGGGTTGAAGACAGGCATACCCATGGCGTATCTCAGACAGGTTAGGGGAAGGTCCTGGGTGAGGCTGGTCAGGAAAATTAAGGCTAATTAGTATCCTGACATAGGGATTAAAATATGTAAATTTAATGTATTATAGAAATATTTTTTTAATTATTATTTCATCCTGGTGTCCTTCCTGCCAGCAAACCAAGAGGATTTATGGTAGATAGGCCAACTTTACATTCCACGCCAGAAGAAGTGCTTTCATTTAACACAGATCGTTAAATGTTTGTGGTTGGGAACAGAAAGCTAGGTGGTTGCTGGAATGTGTGTTCTTGTACACCTTGTTGGAGTTACATAATATAAAGTCTCATTTGGAAGGCAGTGGCTTCAGATTCCATAATCAGCATTCACAGTCAGGCATTTGCCTGCCTGCTGCCTCCTCCAACATTGCTTTAGAAGCTTACACTTTTAATTGAGGTTAGCCCTTCTGCAAGTCCATCACACAGAAAATAAATGTTTATATTAAATTTGTGCTAGCAACTGCCTTCAGAATATATTTATTGGACTTAAAAATGCTAAATATCCCAGAATCCATCATCCCATGATATTTTAATATTCAGAAAGCAGTAAGGAAGTCCAAAATAATGCTAAGAATGCATTGTTTGAACCCCCTAGTTCTCCTCTGTCACAAACAAGCTACTTATTTACAAGGCTTGATGCTATTGTGGTTAAATTCTTAAAGAATCATAATGTAGCTTAACAAATAGATTTACATGAGTGACACATGCTAATGGTTGGGTTATTGCCTGAAAATGTGGCACAAATATATCTCAGTTTAACAGGTAAACAAGAGGTGAAGCAAAATGTGTTTTAAAAGACCAGTGTGAAGTGACACTCAGTATGTTAAACTATTGGCCCTTAAAGATACTGCCACAATCCTCTACCTGAATGTATTGTCACTATCTTCTTAGAAAGTGCTGATAAATCATTCTCTTTTTCCTGGAAGGCTTTGATCTTAGGAAATGTATCTGATTTTCTATTTACTCTGCTTTTTTTTTTTATTTTTTTTATTAATAACCTCTAGGACTCTATCTTTGGACTAATTTGCTTTTCTCAACTGAAAAATTAAACTAAAGATTTGAACACCAGTGTTATGAATTGTCTTATGGGATATTCAACCTGACTGTTCTAGAATACCTTGTTAACTCCTGAGAGTTCTTCCAGTTTCATTCTACATAAAGTGAAGTTTTTTATTTTACAATCTTACTAAGTCGGCACAATTTGTGAGTTAAAGCATCAAAATTTTATACATTTTAATGCATTGAGGCCCTCTTACTATTTTAAATTGCATCAGACTCTGCAATTGATGTCCTTTGCTGAAATTTTGGTGATATGATTTTCCTATTGTATAAGCCAAGGAGGTATTGTCTATATTTAAAAAGCTGACCCCATCACTATAAAAACTAATGCATTTTCCTTTGTACTCTACAAATGCCAAATGTAGCAACTTGATTTCATTTTATAAATGCTTTCACAAAGACAAACTCTATCACTAATCCTTAGTGTATTCCGGTAAAATTGTGTTCCTTATTTTGAACTTAGCGTGCTGTGTATTTCTGTACTCAGAGTGAACAGATAACATGAGTTTCTTTATCTCACCTTAGCCTAGGTGGGATTTCTGTAAAAGGAACTGTGTACTGCTTTGGGTCCCCATTTGGGAATACCTTTTCTTCCTTTATTTTTCCCTTTTTTTTTTTTTTTTCCAAAAGGCATCTCATGAGCCTCTCCTTATGCAGCTGTGCAGCTGTACTCGGTCAGCAGCATTGTGGAGTCTGATTCTGCAGGTATCAAAGCGCCGGCTCTATGACTCACTGGAGTTATTTTCAGCTTTGGTAGCCAATACAGGAACCTAGGACAACTGCTTAATAATCCTAACCACCAGAAAGGAATTGTAGCTGTGGAGACGGAAGCTCATCTGATCAGTGTAACACAATGGGGAGTGAGGCAAGGGGCTTGGATCTGAAATATTTGTAGCTGGCTGTCACAATCCTCTACCAGTCCCACCCTGAAAATTTGTTTTCTTCTATGCATGCCTTCACAAAGTCACACTTAACCCTCAAAACTATGGACAAAAGGTTTCCTATAACCTCAAAAAGTAATATGGGAAATCAGTTTTTTTAATGACTGGAGAGGGATTTTCAGCAAATTTAATTCATATATTTAATACATTTATTTCTTTTGCATCACTAATATTAGCCATATTCTGTGCCAGAGACCTAGCAGACAAAAATATCTCAAACTGCCAGTTATTCTTATAACTGGCTTCACCTCTCCCCCAGGAAATCATTGAACTTATTGATTCCCACAATTTGAGAGGTACAGAAAAAAGATCACTTTATAATGGACTTATTTCTTTTCCTCATCTGTAGGTATTCAATGCTGGCCCCAAACGAAGCCGTAACACAGGGCAGGGCAGATATCTCACCTGAAGTGCTGTCCACTCTGTCGTGCTGTAACTCAACCAGATTTTAGCGAACAGTCAGCCACGCTCTCTCCTGTGTTTTGCCTTTTGAAGGAAATGCATAGAAAGGGGATTATCCGCATCCCTGCATTGCTATGGATTAACTGGAGGCTGGGCTGCTTTCTTTGTGTAGTGCATTGTTATCTCCAAGCGGCAGCAGTAACAAGGGGGTGTATGCTGGAAGTGTTAAATTCACTGCTCAGCACAGGTTCTGTGCTTACTGGTGCTCTAGCTCTGAGTTCAGTCTGTACCGAGAGACACAGCCAGGACAACTCCATGTTTTTGGGTGAGAGATTCCCTGCGGATAACTAATGCTGCTTGACCTTGGAGGTCAATACAAATCTGGCTGGTATATCCTGTTACTTCCTAATCTCATACAATAGATCCTGTACAGGTGACACGTTGCAGCTGTCCCATCCCTGGAAGTGTTCACGGCCAGGCTGGATGGGGCTCTGAGCACCCTGATCTAGTGGAAGTTGTCCCCTCCCAAGGCAGAGGGGTTGAAACTAGATTCTCTTTAGGGTGCCTTCCAACCTAAACTTTTTAATGGTTCTGTGATTCACGGAAACATTTCTGATCCATGTTACCCATCACGCTGGAAAGAAATATTTGTGCTGCATTGCCCTTTGCTCAGCTAGGATGACCTTCATTTGGATCACATTATAGTCATTGTGGGAGAAGGGAGTAGAGACAGGTTAGCCTTTAGAAAATGCTTTAGAAACCTTTGTCTGGGTGCTGTATGAAGCATCTTTTGAGTTTTGGCATGCCCCTGTCACTTTTATTTATAGCCTCCTGCCTGTTGTTTCCATTCTACGTGAGACAGAAGGGATTTTCTGTGACAAATTAAAGCAAAGACAAAAATGGCAATAATCATGGAAATTACATCAGGATGTACAAGCAAAAGTAAGAAATACCTTAAATTTTTATTTTTTTTTTTTAAATTTTTCTGAAATGGATCCTTATTCATGTGGGTGGGATTTCTAGGCATGAACTGTATGACTAATAGCTTCTTTTTAGCTCATCCTATAGAAATAAGATGTTTGTGTGGATTTCTTAGAATTTTTCTTTCCTTTGGTAGTTACTGTCATCTGTACTTCTTGTTAGGCATGAGGTGTTCAGACCTTTCAGACCTACTTCCCAAACTAGTGGTTTTTTTGATGTTCTTCCTCTTTCTTTTGATTGCCATTTAAAGAATTTGTGCTTTTAAACATTAACTGATTTTATTATTTTTATTATCATTTCTCAGTTATATAGAAAATTGAGTTATCTAGGTAGATATGCAGTAGCTTTCTGGTATATTTTTGTATTTTATGTAACAAGTATGTTACCTACTCATCCTCCAACTGCTTTATGCATTTATAGATTGGAGGGAGGGAGCTCATCTCTGATACCACTGCTGGCCCTTGCTCTTGCTGTTCAGTCTTGTCTCATGACTTATACATGAGCTACTCCTTCACCTACACGCTCATAGATCAGAACAAAAATTCCAAAATGTCAAAATGTCATTGGAAAAAGAACAGAGAAACCTGTCAGGTACTCTAAGACGCTGATGACAACTGTGACTTAGAGCCTCTGGTGTTCTGACACAAAGGTGTAGAATAAAGATCCTGTGGATGACGGATCTTGTGTTGCCATAAATTCAGTGGACCTTTTTCCCTCCAAACCTTGCGTAAACTCACCCAGGCAAAATGACTATAAAAATGTTGCAACTGAGAATGAAGAATAGTATCTGTTTGCTTTGCATTCACTCTCACAGGTGAATAATTTGTCAGTTGGATTTACCCTGAGTGGCTTTTTCTGACACAAATTTCTGGTGTCCATTAGCTATTTTCTAGAGTAGGCACAAGCATATACATGTCATTATCTCCCACTGAGGAATTCAATTGAGCGCTCTTTCCAAGTTGCACTTGCACCAGGGCGCAGTTATTCCTGGTAAATGCTAACACACCCTTTCCTTTACACGTCTTTTGTTGCCTAATCCATCTAATCTAATGGCCAGCCATGGAAAAGGTGTCACCCTCTGCAATGCAAAGAGCATTCTTTAGCTTTTTGTGATAGAGACCATGCCCTATCCTAAACTTCTCTACAGGGAATGTATTTATGGTGATTTCTTTGCATGCTGTTCCCCCTCCATAGAATTGCAAGCAAATTTAGTAGCTAGGTTTTAAAGTCAGTTTGTCTCTTGAGCTTGGTCCTTATATTCAGGAGGAGGGACAGAAGTAGAGACAATCAAAGCTGATGGTTTTGTATTGCTGTAAAACGTGTTTTCATCAAAGAGGAAGTACTATGTTTTGAGGATAGGTATGAGCACAATTTTTGCTATCTTATGGCATTAATTTCCAATCTCTCCAGAATACCATTGGTTATTCAGTTCCTTACTCATTTCAAATTATAATTCATTATTAATTCATTTAACCTATGTCAGGGTCAGAATCCAGCTGTCTATATACAGGCTTCTTGTACCTTTTCAGATATCCTGATGTACCTGAGATATCCTCATGGACATCACAGATGTAATATAGGAAATTTATACCCCATTGGAGCAGTAGCAGAAAGGCAAGTGCACATAATTCACGGAGATATTAACTCTGATATATGAGAACAAACCTGAATCCCACACTGAAAATTATATGAGGTCAATCCTATCCTTAGAAAAGCTACAACAGTATTTTTTAGCCAATTATGTGTCACAAATATCCTGTCATGCTGAATAAAATGACGCTGATAAATTCACATTTGAAGTGTTAATTTGAACATCATTTGACATAGCTTATTTTCATGAGTATGACTTTTGCACACTTGCTACACACCGGAAAACAAAAAACAAAACCAAAACCAAACCAAAACAAACCACCATATTAAGGACTGACTTTAAGGTAAAGAACAAGGTACCTGTTGCTGCAAGCTTCACCACAACTGACAAATTGTATTTTCTTCAGCGGAGCTGTGTGTGTTTGGTTGGCTCACAAGATCACTTCTAGCAGTGCCATCTAGGGGCTGCAGCCACAGCCGTGCTCTCATGAAGAGGGATTGCCAAACCCGTTTTTCTGTCTCGCTGGCACTGCTAAGCAGTTCAATAAGATTCATTTGGAATTTTAATAATTCTTTGTTCAGCAAGCTTCAGTGAATATATTTTTTATTTTATCTGAAATATAGAGACGTGGGGAAAAAGAAAGTGGTTTTGACTTGATTTTTAAATGAAATGCCTTTGTGAAAAGCTGGCTCTGCTGAAAGCAATGTAAAAGCTTTCATTGATGTCTATGAGCTAAAATTTCACTTGATTACTTTTCCTATTTAAACACATTTCTCCTTTAATGAAATACATTTACATCTATAACATTTGAGACAGACAATTCTAAGGCTTAATCTTTCTGTAGAATCTTTAAACTTGAGTTGAAGTGTTGAAAGCAAATCAGAAATAATAACCAGACATTTATGCTTTCCACTCAAGAATCTGTGCAGAAATGCATTCCTCTCTTTTTTTCTGTTTTCCTTCCCTTTCCAATACACAAAACATTTCATCCATCAGTAGCTACTGCTTCAAAGCCTCAAAGACTCCATAAATCCTGGATTATCTCTGCAGTCTCTAATAAGAAAGAAAATATTTGAGATATGACCGTCTTAAATTTCCTGGTAAAAGCACAAGTAACTAATCATATCAGTAGAATTAAAGTGAGACAATTAACAGCATCAGAAGAATTATCAGCAGATATTATGGTCCAGCTTCAAGCAATCATCTCCTAGTTTTGTTTTTCCCTCCTACCTATTCTACTTTAAAGGTTTTTGGGTACAGGAATACTCATGATAATGTGTTCGTTGCCAATTATTAAGCCTCCCATGGATTCATAGAATAAATTACAAAATTATGTGGAAAACTGAGTTACTGCAAAAAGCCAAGACACTGTGAAGAAAATACCGGTTTGCTTTAATATTACTATAAGCTTCCTTTAGGTTACATCAGGAATGGAGGTAGTACTCAGTACACTGGTTTTTAAGAAAACATGAACTGGAGACTAGAATAGGTGAGATGGAACAGAAAAGGAGGTCCCTCTGGAGATTTTTGAGATCGCTGCTCAGCTGGCGTGCTCCCAGACTTTGTCCTGGACTGCCAGCAGCTCAGTCCTAGACAGCACCGACCAAAAGCTGAGTATCACCGCTCTGTGCTTGACACAGTCACTGTTAGAATTTGCTGGCATGGGACTTAGTTGAGGAATAGTTTAGCAGCTGCATGATGATTAAATTTCTGCCCTGATGCTTTATCTGAAAATACCTGTTTAACTAGGAATCCTAATGCAAGCATTTCCTATCCTTGCTGGCCCATCACAATGGGTTTTCATGTTGAAGACAAAGTGCAGCTGATGAAGGGAGGAAGGATTTCTGATTTTGAGGTTCCTAAGTGATTTTATTTTGGTTCAAACCAGACACCACTTTTGACCAGGTGGAAAGTTTACAGTGAAGCTGTGTGATTTCCATTTTTTTCCCCGCTCGGGGAAATATATTGTTTTGCTGTTAAGTTTGTAGCTGCTTTCTTGGGAAACCACATATGCTACTCAACCACTAGGCAGCTAAATTGCAGATAAAGCTGTGGCTTCTGCAGGCTTCCCATCAAAACGATCTGGGGACACTGACACTTGTAAGGTGGGATTTGGAGCACCTCCCATGGCCTAACATGGGATGATCAGAATAAATCCAGCTGTGCCTTTGGAAAAATGCATCTGAAAATACTTGAGTGTGCCATGCTGTCCCAAAGCTTTAGATTACTAAATCTGTCTTTCTACAACCTCCCACCACAGTGATTTACTTTTATTGTTGGGAAACCTAAGCTTATGGAGATGAGCATACATGTTGTGGGAGCTAATCACAGAAGGCATGTTACCATCCTGGAATTTCCCCCCTACTACCCTTGGTGAGGGGATGATCCTCACCATGGCACCCTGGAGACATGGAAGCAGTCACAACTGGGTGTGTCCTGCATGAAAGGAGACAAAGCAAGCCAACAAATTTTATTCTGCGACAAATTATAGGACCTGAGGCTTCCTTGGTCTCAATATATTGTCAGTCCACTTGTGAGGGTTTTGATTTGGTCCCTTGCTGTTAATTTTCATTCATCATAAATACCACGGTGGCTCCTTTCAATACAAATGGAATTCTGTTGTGTTTGATTTTTTTGTTGTTGTTGTTTTGGTTTTTTTGTTGCTGTTTTTTCATGAAAACTGCATAGCTAAATTTGAATATAAAAATAAGGATATAATCTCAGAATCACAGAGATCACAAAGACAGACTGTGGGAAAGCTGCATGATTTCTTTTTTTTTTCCCCCTCCGGGAAATTGAGGAAGCTTAAAATCCTCTTTCCTCCAGCATTATACTAAAACACAGTTGTCTGTGAAAGCATCCCCACCAGGGCCAGAAATAGTAGCATGAATACATTTCATGTGGTGGATGAGTGTTTATGGAAACATCTTCACAATGTTTACTTCTTCAGAAGTACTGCTTTTTATGGATAATAAAATTTATTAGTAGAAAATTTGAAAAAAGTATAGCCACAAAAAGCGCTATTATTTTGTGTGGTTTGGCTTCTTAACAGCTTCACTTTAGCTTTGTGTCTGCTTCCTGATTATCATTTTTCTATCACTGGTGATAAAACTAAAGGATATGGAATAACTCTTTAACTGAACTTGCACTGAACACATTTCTATGTAAGGTTTAAAATGCCATAGAAGTAAAGGTGTTTTTAATATTACAATCCACTTAAATGCCTGTTGCTGTGCACAGCCTACTTAGGCAGAATATCTCTGTCTAAATTCAGCCCAGACCACATCCTGATTTTGAAAGAGACAATATTTTCCTGGTCACTTTAATGAGATTGGGATTTAGTTCTACACACAGGTTCCATTGTTTGGACCAATTTTAATCTAGCCATTTTTCTTCTTGAACCCATCTAGTTAAAATTTTGTTGTAGAAAAATCTGGTTTTGAATAGAAATTGCTTCAAAGCAGAGGGAGCACCCATGGATTCATTTAAGGGGCTCCATGTCACAACTTTTGTTGTGATTTCTTTTTCGTATCACCTTCAGGTCGGTGTTTATACGATCTAATGGACATGACAAAGTTGCAGGGATCCTCAGAAAGTAGGGAGCCATAAGAGGATGCCAAGTTTGCTGAGCTACCATGGGGCTTTATGCCTGACTCCTCCGATGAAAGACTCAAATCATAGAATCATGTCACATTATCACAGAATGGTTTGGGTTTGAAGGGATCTTAAAGACCGTCTGGTTCCAAGTCTTCTGCCATGGGAAAAGACACCTCCCACCAGACGAGATTCCTCAAAGCCCCATCCAACCTGGCCTTGAACATTTCCAGGGATGGAGAAGCCTTAACTTCTTTTACCAACCTGTTGTAGTGCCCATCTACATGCCACTCGAAAAAGAATTCCTTGTGTTCTCTTCATCATCTTTAAAGCATGTGAAACGATGTCAGCGTGAGCACTGAAGTGTAAAAGAGAAGGACGGAAAGGGTTTTCCTCTTTAAATCATCCGAAATCAGAGGTTTTTACTGTGGTAAAACCATAATTAAACTTCAGTGACAAATTACGGAGGATTCAGAAAATTAAATTGACATGGCTTTCTGGAAACAGGGGTACAGCATCTCCTTACTACCTCAGAAAGAAAGAGAAATGTCTTCCAAAGAAGCAGAAAACAAAACCTCTGAGGACAAAGGGCTCAGATAAATGGCTGATAAATACAGATATATGCAATGCTTGAATAATTTATACTTTCCACATGAAAGAGAATTTCCATCTTTGCTGTACAAATTCTCCTTGATTTGCTTTGTTACACATTTACATATCAGAGCTGAAGGTCATTGAAGAGTTACAGAACAGAACTTTTCCATTGTGTTAATCACTTACAACCCTAATTTCACACTACACTAGTCCTTTGTACTTGGGCTCACAGACCCCACTACAATCTCACTCCAAAAATCCAACCACAAAACCTGCTTGCTCACTGTGCATTCCAACTAAGAGTATCTAAGACATCCCAGACAGAGAAGGGAGTCATAAGCAACTACAGAAAAAGAATTTTTGGGTAAGGTGGATGTGGTTTTGCTTCTGGTGCCTTTCAGGAAGTGCCAAGGCATCTCTGAGGGATGCACAGGTGCCAGTAAATCTGACCCTGTGGGTATGTGGAAATTAGAATACCAATAATCTTAGCAGTGAAGTGGGGAATGGTCTTCTCAGAGTAGTAAGGGCACAAAACCCACTAGACAGCAGCTATAAGCATTTATTTCTGAGACGGAACTGCATCAGGTTATGAAGATTTAGATTAGATGGACTCAATATTCAGTGATTCATTGTCCAAAATTCACCTTTCTGTAGCTTTACCAGGGGTCTTATTGTAACCTCACAGATCTGTGCCCATTCAATCTTCCATTAGTGTTCAGTCTTCAGCGTGAATTCCAGAGTATAGCAGCTTCTATTTAATTAATATTAACATGTATCACTTAGGTGTCTATAGTAAGATGTATATAACTACATCTAACTATATATCATTGCATCTGAAGGAAAGAAAAGATTTAGTATTTAATCATTACTTTTCCAGATAGAATAAAATATTTTTTCCAGGTCTTTAATAGTCTGCTTTAAAGATTATCAAATATCATGTATGTTTTTAAATACTCCCATAACATTTTTTAAATTCAGTAAAATACAGACACACAAGCTAAAATCCATCCCTTAGATGCAAGGAAATTCAAAAATTGTTTTTAAGTGCACTGTTGAGTCAAGGCCTTAATATCACTGGGAAGAAATATTAGAGGAAAAGCTCTGGATAAAGCTATACATAAATGGGACTTTTCACAAATAAATATTTTTAGCCCTCTCATATTTTCAGTTTCTTCTCTCTAAGGTTCTTATTGAGCATTAAATTCTTTCAAGCTCTATAACACTCTGAAAATCAATGTAATATTACAGATAGGCTGAACCGGAATATTCTGTGTAGATGTTAATTATTCTTTTTATTAAAGTTTGGATTTAGAAATTAAAACCCACAGTGGTTTAGACTTCCTTGTAATTAGATGTAATAATTGGAATTTCTTTCATAGTGCACTGTGCCTTTGTTTTGAAGGAAGAGCAGTACTTTATACCTAGTGATATTCAATATTTATCAATTTTCCAACATTTCCTTGTGGCTCTCTCTACTGAAACTTCCCACTATGATCACTCTGCTATTATTATGGCAATGCCCATCACTTTTTACAGGTCAAGGAGTTTTGCATTAATTTCTTACTTTCCTTCCATTTCTTTAACTGCAATTTACTGATGGCTCAAAAGTGACTTTGTGAGTGGGGGTGATGTTTGTGATAAAGATACAGCACAAATCAAACAGAGCCATGGAAATTTGCCCCAGCAAATTTGACTTTTCAGAAGAGTGAGGTCTCACGTCACAAATAGCTCTCCTGTCACATCCTTCCAAACCTGTTTTTTGAGTACTTTTGGTTGTTTGCTTCTTAGGCTCAGGTGGCAGCTCTCTGAGACACCATTTAATATGAGATTACAGAAAGAGAATGGGCCCAATCATTAATTATTTTGTAAATATATTAAATATATAGCTCAGAAATAAAATTGGATATTAGCAGCTGTCTAACATGTACCTTTTACAAATAATCCCTTCATGCTGACAGCTGGAATTTCCTGGTTTTGAGGATAATCATCCTTCCTCTCAAGGGGAATAACTAATTAAAAGTGTCTCTTCAATCATTCCTCATCATCCAAGGATTCTCTGGTGATGAGGGTCATCTGCACAGGGTCAGCATTTTAGTATAGTCACAGTAAGCTAAAGAAAAAAAAATGAACCAAAATCCAACTTATTTTCTACAAGTGTCTCTGAGATGTGCTCGTTGCCCTGATTTTGAATCTTTCATACTTAAACATATTAATATCCAGTATTTTGTTGTCCTTATTTAAGACGAGAACGATAGTCAAATTCAAATCTACATTCAGGTTTCGATCAGCTAGCCCTAGAGATTTGAAGTGATAGATAAAACTTTTGTTTTATATTCCATGTTTACTGTGTAGATCAGCTGAATTATCGAAATAGCATCAGTGGGTGAATTATAATGGCTTCACACTCGATTCTAATATTCTTCTGCCTTTGCTTCTCTTTTTAATATATTTTTGTAGATTATGCCTCGTTTTTGTGATAGTAGCAAATGATTGAAACATATAAAACTCCTACAACTTATTTTTTATAATGAGTTTTTAACCTTTGATCCAGTATTCCAAATTTTCTAGAAGAGGAAAGCACAAGTGGAGGGAATAAAGGCTTCATAGGAATAGAATTCAAAGCAAAGAACTCCATGTCTGAACAGACAGCAGAGTATGGCAAAATTAGGAGGCAGCTGGCCCAGAAGCAAAACTGAGCACTGCAAGGTATATTTCCACAGCTTTTTAATCCATATTATTCCAAAGCTTAAATACCCAGTCTGGGGTGAAATTCAGATTAATTTAACCTAGAGGGAATGCCAATATTTTTTTTTTTTTTTTGCTGTTATTCAGATATTCTAATAGAATTTCACAACACTAAGGGGTTGTCTTAAATCTAAATGGAAACATTTCTCATGTGAAGGATGCTTGGATATTAATCACAGCTGAGATGGCTAGAGATGGCTAGAGAAGTTATCTCAGCAAGCAGTAGCTTACATCAGTGAATGCAACCCAATAGGCCAAGGAAAAGAGAAGAAATACAGGGAGAGGCTGAGGGAACTTGTTTATTCAGCTGAGAGTGGAGAATAAGAAGGAGGAGACTTTTCTCTTCAGATAATTAGCAAAGAGCTGTAGAGATGAAAGAGTAAGGCTCCTTGCGGAGTCACACAGTAAAGGAAAAGAGGCTGTGAAAACAAGCTGAAAAAAAAAGATAATTCTTGTTAAATATAAGGAGAAAAGGGGAAAATCACAATGGGAATGTCTGAACATAGACACAGGAACGCAGAAAATTTGAGTGAAGTGGTTTAACATATACACTGGCACTTCTAGCGAGAAGGTGGACTGGACAATCTCGGAGGTCCCTTCCAATCAGTTGTTTTATGGGCATGGGAGAGGGTCTGTATCAACAATATAACCATGTACATGATTGCTTCCCAATGCCAAGTTTGAGCCCTAGTTTCCTTTTGCATAAATTATAGATGTAGCCAATAATTCTGCCAGTGTATGGTAATCCTCAGTGATGCATATAGTGGTATAACATACATATTTAGCCTGTTTTAATACTTCTAGCCAGCCCAAAACACCCATCTATAAGGAAGCAGGTGATTTCAATTAGATAAGACTCTTCAAACCAAAAAACTCAAAAAATTGAGTAGAATTTAAATTTTATAGGAGAGATTATAATGACAGCCCCATTGGCCAAACGATGAATGTAAATTTACTCAGATTTACACAACAGTGCCTGGGATTGGTCAGTTGCTTTGTTTTGTTATAATCAGTTTCTATTCTGTAGACCCACTTCTTACTGAGATACTTTGCTCACAGATTAACAGTGGCTGATGTTGTTGAGCATCTGCCCAGAGTCCGCAAGCATAATCAGGAAACAAAAATAATTTCAATCAGAAGATAAGCAACTTTGATGCTCTGAAAGCTTCTAAATCATCCATAACTGCGATTTCTGCTTTCAGGATCTTTGCTTTTCCCTATTACATGCACTGAAATTAATGTTTTCTGAAAGCAAATAAAAGTAAAATTAAATATTTTCTGATACAAATGATAATTGGGCTCTTGTCTGATAAGATGGTTTTATTTAAACAAAACGTACCCTTGTAACACTGCATTTCTGAGTCTACAATCCAGTAATCTTCAGACTGTTTCTCTTCTCCAAGTCATCATAATTAAAGGCAGGTGTTCAATTTAGCCACCAGAAGGGATGAGTTAATGCTGTAATTATTGGTTGTAAAAGATTTCTAATTAGAGTTATAAAGTATTTAGTTGTGAAAAATGCAGGTAGATGCTCATAAGGTGTTTTTTTTTTTTAAAGTACATAAACACTTATCTCCAATGAAATGAGTAGGACTTCAGCTCCTGAGTATATTCAAAATGTCATTAGGAGTTTATGTATGTCTCAGGGCAATAATTAAAAATGTTCCTTTGTATGAGATTCAGATTTAAATTATTATCCAAGCTTGCTGGTAACAAATAAGTATTACTAATAAGAGTTTAACTTCATCCTTTGTTACTAATACAATGGAAAGCATTATATGGTATTGTAGCATTTTATTCTGATTTTCTATTTTCAACTAGAAAACAAAAGTTTTTTCAAATAATTCTGACTTAACGATCTTGTTATTAACAATGCAAACCATAGGTTTCTTTTCTCTTTTTCCTTAATAGATACTGAACACTATATTCTAAACATTTAATCTTTGCCTTTAGCTTGCACTAGAAGGTTCTATACCTTATGAATAGTTGCCTACTGCTTCGTTCTTCATGTTTTATGAATTAATCCCAAATCTGTGTAAAGTGTATTGAGCTCTTTTGTAATTTTCAAATTTTCATAGTTTTCTGACCCTTTTTCTGTTGTTGAAAAATGCAAAATTATCAACAAACTATAAAAAAGCACCCTATAACAATATCTGTGGTAGAATATTGAGCTATAACTTTAAAAAGGGGTAGAGAACAACTAGTTGTCTCTATTTCGTTGGCCGGTTCCTTCCATGAATTTTTAATGACACAAGCACTTCTCATATTATCACAACAAAAACATAAGAAACAGAAGAGTACTGAGAATAATGGCATAGGGGATCAGAGGAATGGGACAGCTTGCATGAAGAAAAACTGTAAGGACTCTTCACTTAGAAAAAAAGATTATGTAAGGTAGGATCATAAATGGGGCCCACAAAACTGAAGACAATATAGGTGTGTAAATTCTCAGGATGAGCGGAGTCTGCTCTTCACCCTTGAAACTACAAGTAGACAATTTCTGTTAGTGGATATTACAGCTTACAAGTGACAAATATTGTATTGAAACAATAACAGCTCTATCTACCATCTGTAATCTGCTGAAAGAACTCTATGAGATTTTAATGCGAGTTTATATTTTTCTATCAATAAATAATGGACTTAAATGGCTGAACATTTCTAGCAACTTCAGATGCTTTTTCCTGTCAATATTTCTCTATTTGCCCCATAACTTCTAAAATAGCTTTCTGACAACTACATAGTCATTGTTTAAAGTAAACCTTTTCTTTTTAAAAGCTAAAATAAAATCATGGAATGATGAGATCATTTGTGTTGGAAAAGACCTTTAAGATCATCAAGTCCAGCTGTTAATCCAGCCCTGTCAAGTCTGCCACTGAATTACATCCCTAAGTGCCACTTTTAAATACCTTCATGGATGGTAAATCTACCGCTTCCCTGGGCAGCCTGTTCCAATGCTTGACAACCTTTTGAGCGAATAAATTTTTCCTAACAACCAATCTAAATCTTCTCTGGTGCATCTTGAGGCCATTTCCTCTTGATCTACAGTCTGTTGCTCGGGAGAAGAGACCAGCGCCCACCTGGATAACTCCTTTCAGAGAGTTGTACCCCCCTGAGCCTCCTTTTCTCCAGGCTAAAAATCCCAAGCTCCCTCAGCCACTTCTCATCAGACTTGTGTTCCAGATCCTTCACCAGCTCCATTGCCCTTCTCTGAGCATGCTCCAGCAGACCTTCCATGGTAAGGCGTGAAAACACCAATACGATGTATAATGTTAATGCTTTCACTCAAGGTCAATGTCTATGTTGGAGCATTAGAATGCCTTTTGCACCCGCACAGGATCCAGACAAATTAATCACTGTTCAGAGATCTTGGTTCCTCCCACACTCCCCCATCAGCTTAGTTTCATCAGCCTCCTATAAATGGAAGGGATTTTTGTCCTGTGTATGTTCAGCTACACTCAGGTAGCAAGAAGGACACTGTGACCTTCTGGTTCTCTGTGTTTTCCTGCCCTCTTTTCCCCACTTTTTCTACAGTCAGAGGCAATTTTGCTGATCCAGAAGTAAAGCTTTGAGGACCCCACTTATTTCTTCTCCAGAACGATTATGGACAGATCATGATCATTTAAATGTGGATTAACAGATATATACATTAGGATCAATTAACACCTCTTTTGTTTGAGTAATTCTTATTAAAGAACACAGCTCTTCACAAAGCTGATTTAATTCAGCCTTTCTGAGGCTAGCAGGGGATAACCAAGTAGCTTCACAGTAAGAGGAGCAGAACAGAAACAGAACTACCACGTTTAGGCAGAGCGAAACAAGTGTTCCTAATCACTGTCTTCTCTCATGAATAAACATAAAGTGATCATTAATAAAGGAGCACTGACTTGGGATGGGAAAAGCAAACCAAAAACCTACTGCTTTGCCTATTTAATCTTTCAGACCTGAACCTTTTTGCAAAAATTTTTCATTTTATTTAGTGGGGAGTTTTCTGCTGTGCTTTCCAGTTCTGACCCAAACCAATTAAATCATACAGTTTATTTCATGGCTTTTTTTGTTCCAAGAAAAGCAAGAAAACTGGAAGAGTGCTCACCCCATTTTTTATCTTCTATCTTTTCTGATTGTTACAATTTAATATCTTTCTACTTTTTTCAGTGGAATAATAGTGAGAAAAGATAAAGACTTTTGACTACTATGTTAAACTTTATACTTTGTAGTTCAGTAATCTAGAAAATATATGGACAGTCTGAAATATTTTCTTCCTAATAGAGGCTTTGCAAATAAAACAAAAAAATTATAAACTTGATTCTGTACTAGTTATGATTATATTCTAGTGATGCATTCTATGTTGCTTAAGACATTTAAATACACTAGAAAGTAAAACACCAAAACACACCTAGATTTGCCTTGCATTCTTTCAAAATGTAATACTACTGTTCTTCTGTGAAATCCTTACTTGTGTTGGTGAGCTGCTGTTTCCATGAAAAGCCTCATTCAAACGCTAATTTTGTTTTATGTGTGAGTGGTCTGCAGCATCAACAAAGAAAGGCAAAAATGCTCAGCTCATTTGTAAATATTAAGATCATAAACACATCAATTTGTGCAGCTATGGGGCTTGAAAACAGCTTCATTCATTTCAATTTCCTATTAGTAAAATCAGAGAATTCATCAAAGGTAATTGCTAGATGGATATTACCTACTTTGGACTTGAGAACATATATTATAAAAATAAGTTTATGATAATTTTATAAATTAAACTGATATTTGTCTGCTCACCAAGAAAAAGATTAAGTGTAGACAGCTAAAACCTATAAATTTGCAACTTGCTTTGAGGTTTTTCAATGCTCAAATTTTGTTTCGGTTATCAGTGCTGACCATGAAAAATAAATGTTTGACTGTGCTGGTTTTGGCTGGAGTAGAATTAATGTTCTGCACAGTAGCCAGTGGGGGGCTGTGTTCTGAATTTCTGCTGGAAACAGTTTTGATAACACAGGGATGGTTTTGTTATTGCTGAGCAGTGCTCACACAGAGCCAAGGCCTTTTTTGCTCCTCACCCAGCCCAGCACAAGGGGCTGGGAGGGGACACAGCCAGGACAGCTGACCCCACCTGACCCAAGGGATATCCCAGGCCAGGGGGTCATGCCCAGCATGTAAAGCTGGGGGGGCGGAAGCTAAGGCTGAACATTCGCAGTGATGGTGTTTGTCTTCCCAAGTCACCATTAGACACGATGGAAACCTACTGACCTGGGCAGAGCTCAACACCTGCCTGCCCACCAGAAGTGGGGAACCAAATCCTTGTTTTCCTTTGCTTTACCTAATAAACTGCCGTTATGTCAGCCTATGAGTTTTCTCACTTTCACTCTTTTGATTCTCTTCTCCATCCCCCTGGGGGAGTGAGCCGGGTAGGGGTTTGTTGTCAATTGGCGTTAAATGATGAGATGAAGGAAGTAAGAAAGTTGGATTTTCTATGCTATCTACTTCTTCACTAAGCCTCTTAGAACAGAAAAATTAAAGCAGAATCCATTAATGCAGTTATACAAAAGCCTAAGAAATTCTTTCTCTGCCTTAAAGACCATAACTTGTGTTCTGACCAGAGCAGACAGTTCAAGGTGTGCCAAACACTATGCCTGGACACAGTACAGAATGTTTTCTTATTTTACATGTGTTACATTAACTGTACAGGGATGGCAAAGTGGGGGTGTTTCTGTGGTCTAGTGCAGAGATAAAAACTGAGCAGGGCTAAGAGCATAAACATGAGCTTAAGAGCACATGCATACCACTCCTGATTCATAAGGGTCTCAAGGCATTCAAGACACAGGCTATTGGAAATGGAGGCTGTTGCACTATTGTCTTCTACTAATGGATTTTTTTTGGAGATGAATTCTAGACTTGATGGGAATTTGGCTTGACACAATAGGATTTTTTTTTTCTCTCTGTGTTTGTGTATTTTTCTTTCAACAAAATAAACTAAACATATTTTCCAGAGCAAGGAGTGACAGTCTATCCAGCTAAATCAGCATCTGTTTAAATTGAATTGTCATGATTCATCTCACTTCACTGCAGAAATCTTCAGTGTGCATGTCTACGTCAGAGCTAGTAATCCACATCTTATTCTCAATGGAGACAAATTGGCATTTTCAGGCTGTGATTCAGGGTATCTTAGGGTAGATATAAAAAATGCATTATATCATAAAACAGCATTAACTGCCAATGCTGTGAAATAAATCCACAGCAATGCCCTAACAGAATACTTACTGTAACGTGGTTTTCACATGGACTTTTGATCCCTCATATGAAATCACCGGGTTCCAATTAGAAATTTAAATTTAAGAGTTCATTTCTCTTACACATTCCTTCAGAACTCTTTAAAGGAAATGTAAGAGGCAAAACTGCTGAAAAAAATTTTATTTTATTCATTTGACAGGTCATTAATAAGTATATTTTACTTTAATTTCTGAAATAATTTCAATTTCAGTATTTAAAGAGACATAAGAATTGCCCTGCTGGGAGGCACCATTTAGCCCTGGATTTGGTTCCCAGGAGGGACAATAAGGGAAGATACCTATAGAAATCATCAAATCCTCAACTAACTGCAATCCTTTGCATTATCCCAGCATCCAGAACTAGAGTTTGTTTGAGATCTTAGAAGTTACATCCCTGCCTTATCGAGTTTCTTTTAATGAATGTATAGTCTATGAATTTTTTTGACTCCTTTCATACCAGTTTCTCTTGACATCAGCTTTTGGAAGCTCATTTTTCATTGCATAAAATGGAGTTTCAGGTATTTTTTTTAAACTTATCTCCTGTAAGCTTTAGACAACATCCCATCATTCTTGCAGTGTGATTTTTGGGTTAAAATATCGAAGAAACAACCAATTAGTTCTGTATTCCCCTTAACTTCTCCCTTTTGACTTTGCTAGCCATTATCATACTCCTCCTCAGATTTTCCTGGCCAGAGCTCCTCCCTTTCCCAGGGCAGCTGCTCCATTCACTTTATCACTGTGATTAAGTGACTCTGAACCTTTTTTTAGCTCCACAACATCCCTCTTGAGATGAGGAGAACAGCACATAACACTTCAAGGCATGGATACATAAGGCTTTTTACCGCACCAAATAATGCTTTCTCTTTTGTTTGCAATGCCTTTCCTGATGATCAACATCTCTTGTACTTTAGGAGTAATCCTAAGCACTGGAAGCTGCAAATAAATGTCCCAAACCAGGACCAAAGGAAGCCTGGTTTTCTACTGGCAATGCAGAGAATCACATAGCTTTGAATAGCCCCCTACATTAAAACCTAAGGGTAGATGGTGTGAAAACTTTCTAAAATTGAAATAAAGAAATATTCCATGACTACTTCTGAATTTCCTGGACTCTGTACCTAAAGCTGTTTAGCATTTTGAAAGACCAAGTCCCATGGATCTAAGTGAAATCTTAATAAGGAAAAGATAGTATTGTTTATATCTCATACCTGAAGGATCAGATTTACCTTGTTGGGGTGAAATGGATCATAAGAGATAAATGGGTCTTTGCAGTGGTTTAAATCCCATGCAAAGAAAATAAACAATGAATCAGAAACTACAGGAGTTCAATGTGTAAGGATTTCAGTAGGAAATATAAACTTCCCAAGAGGGTAAGAAACATGAAGATTCATTGAGCTCATGGATAGCCTCAGTTTCCTTCAAGGGTTTTTAACTAATTATGTACTACTTGGACCTTCATTCAGAAAAAGAAATTAGAAGACAGATCATGGCACTTGAAGAAACTGATATTAATTACAGCTACCACAGTAATGAATTAGTAATTCTTTCAGTCTAGCATGACATTCTTCGTTAGGTTTTTTTCCACTACATAACTCTTGTTCCAATACTTCTCTTTATCCTGATGGCAAATGTATTGTGTAGCAGTTCACACACACAGAGACTCACAAATCCACACAGGCACTCACACAAACTGCTGATTTGACATGGGACAGTCAGGTAAGGCCAAATACTTATTATGGAAGCAAAGAACCATAGAACAGTCTGGGTTCAAAGGGACCTTAAATATCATCTAGTTTCAATACCTTGCCATGGGCAGGGACACCTTCCACTAGAGGAGGTTGCTCAAAGTCCCATCCAACCCAGCCTTGAGCACTTCCAGGGCTGGGACTTCCACGAGTTCTCTGAGCAACCTGTTCCAATGCCTCACCATCCTCACAGTAAAGCTCGCCACTAGAGACAAGTTCTGCCAGAGAAAGCCAAGACTCTAAGGTAAGATGCTGGGCCATGAAGTTTATTAACCTCAGAATCAAAACTTGGTGAAAGTTTTTTCAACTTTTTCTTTCTTACTGAAATAATAGTAATTTGTGTGAAAATGTCCTTTATAACCACCTTCAAGAGATTTTCTAAACTGCCTCCTCTATCCATCCTCCAAGTCCTCCTTCACTAGCTTGTATGGAATACTTCACAAAACCATCTATTAATTCAGCACAGAAGGCAGTGCCAATCCCTCCTGGAAACAGCTGCACACTCACTGCCAGATATGAGTCCTTCTTCTACATTGTGAAACAACAGCTGTAGGTTCTCACTTTAGTGAACATAAAGGGTGTAACAAAGTGAGGTGATGCATCCCATGGAAACATAACGCATTTAATTCCACCTGAGGAATGTTGTGTAACATTAAGAGGGCAAAGGGGAGGTGGTGGGTGGTAAAAACAAAAACCACCAAAACAGCAAACCAAAGCAAAACCAAAGCTAAACCTTTCTTGCAGCTACTACATTTCAGTTCATTTAATATAAACACAGAAAAGATTCAAGGGGGCAGGCAATGTCAGTTGTAACTCTGCTTGCTCCAGTTTCTCACAAAAGCATTTGCCAGAGCTAAGATGCAGCTCTAAAAGTCAAATCTGGGGATTATTTGTTACACAATCCTTGTAAAATCAGTGAAGAGAAACACACACCTGAAACCCCCTAATTCTTTACACCTCAGGAATTCTACTGTGCTCTAAACCAGCCTGCATGTTGTGATCTGTGCTGCGCTATAGCACTCACTTCTTTGTTCATAAGGTGCTTTACATGCTTGATCCATTTTGCCTCCTGAAGCACCTCCTTCAGCAAATCTTTTGTCATATTTGATCTTTGATTATTTTTTTCCCTAATAACTCCCTCATTATTGAGATGTTTCAGCTGAGGAATGGTTAATCCATCCATGAAACACTATCTCTGTCTCATTATCAATGTCTCTTTAGCAGATAGTTGTAGGCAGGATTTCATGCTATGTAAACATAACTGAATGATGGAGGTAAATTATCTAATAGTTGGCATTGGATGCAAAGGGAAAAAATAGAATGAACTGCAGAAAATGAGGAAGAAAAGAGTAAAAAAGCAGGTAACAGTATGGTTGCTGAAACTCATGAAGGTAGCCTGATGTTCCATTGCTTGGTGATTAATTTTTAAATGGTTTTTTCCAGTAAGTAGTGAAGTCAGAAGCATCTGAAGCTTTTGTATTTGTAAGAATTTGTGCTGCTGGGAATGGTCTGGAGACTGAGAACCTCGTGCTAATGTCTGAGCCTCAGCTTGGCCATTTTTAGGTCTCTTTTATCTGCCCTGGATCCTGCTTATCTTCAGCTTCTCATCCATTCATTCGGCTTTGTCTGAAAGTGGTAGACAGGCTTTGAATGTATCAAAACTAAATGAACATTTGAATAGGAAGAATCCTTTTTTTTTTTAGGAACTTTTCTTCTGTTGGAAGCTTAGCTACAAACAGTTATGTCTGCTGAAATTTCTTTTATATGTTTTTCTGTAGAAAGCTATTAACAAAAATTGCACCTCTGAGTGCAATTGCAAATTCTAAGTCTTCGTGATTTATTTCTAAAATTATTTGAGGGTCCTACTTCAGTATTCCACAAATTGTTCAATGGCCATGTGAAATATTTTTGTCCCAGGGTTGTTAAAGACATTAATAGTTTATATATGGACACTACTGAACAATTCCAAATCTTATTAAAGAAAGCCTGTACCCTAGTAACTGTTAAGAATATAAGAATACTCTACTGAGTGAGAGCAAAGATATATTGATGAGAGCTCTTCTAGTCCTTCTAACTTTCCTTTAAGTACAAAAGCTACTGCTACCGAAACAAATACATCATTCCATGATTCTAGTAAAAAAAGTAAACTTAATCAATTGGTAGTGTTCAATGAACTTTCCCCTACGGATCCAAGTGGTGTTTAAGAGGTTTTCCTCCTTTACTGGAAGGCTGCTGTCTCATGCTTTCTCTCTTGAAATGTAGGATCTGTGCTCTAGCTCCTAACAACCTGCTGGGCACTGTGTAGCAGTCACAGAGGAATGTCCATGTCTCAGAGCAGGATGCCATGCATATGCTGGGTTGTAGTTGAACTGATGGCTCCAATAGTTTCAGGATCAGATCTGGTTTGGAGTCAGTACATCCCGTGTGGCATGCTGAGGGCGGCCCTGCCCTTAATGTTTCTCTAGCGAAGAAAAGTAAAATAAATTTATTTTTTCACTCCTCCTGTGTTCTATTCTAAGATTTTCTCATTAGTGTTCCACATTAGAGACGTACCTTTTCCTTTATTATAGCACAGTTGACTTGTGACTAGTCAAGCCTCATGCTTTATGACTTGTCGTTTGCAGTGTGCTCTCAACTGGCAGCAAAAACATTCTATTAAACAGTTCATGTGAAACATGGCAACCAGTGTTTATATAACATATTTCTAAATGTACAAAAATTAAGATAAGTGACTTAGTTATTAATGGAAAAATATGATAAAAGAACAAGCTGGAAGTTAGAATGCGCACCATTCAGTCAAGCTATCACATCTGGGAATAATGTGAATCTTTCTGGAGTTGTTCCTGTTAAGGCTCTGCCTATTTGTCTGTCTCTTTATAAAACCCAGTGCTGTGATTTCCTTCAGATTTTGGAAATGAGAATAATGGCAATGAATATGAAAGACAATATTTGAATTAATTTGTAAGATATGGGTAAATAGTGGGAAGATGCATGCCTGACATTTACATAGTTTTTATAGTTATAGGCAACATGTTATTGTTCAAACCACCACTCTCTTCACTCAATCATTTTGCTTTGCTCAGTTGAAGCGAAATATTCAGTTAATCAGTTGTAAAAACCTTTTTAGTATAGGCAGCTCTTACTTTATTCTGAGAGAATGGGATGAACACACTTAAAGCACAATAACTTCATCTAATAAAGTCTAATAACATCCAATCTAAAGCAGACCTCCTTCATCTTAGGGCAATTCCCCTTGTCCTTGAAGAAAGTCCCTCTTGCAGCCTTCCTGTAGCCCCTTTCAGGCACTGGAAGGCTGCAATAAGGTCTGCCCAGAGCCTTTTCTTCTCCAGGCTGAGCAGCCACAACTGGCTCAGCCTGTAAATATAACACGGAAGATAATGTGGAGGTGATAATTCCTTCCTAAACCACACTGGTCAGAGATTGTGTGAAGTGCAGCAACAGAATTATTAGTATCATGGCAATAACTTAAGAAGCAAAAATAATAGAACTAAACATCTGTGGTTTAGCTTCACCAGATGCACCCTCTAATTGTGTGCAAACATCTGAAAAGTATAAACAGCAAGGAAAAACTCAGACATTGTGTGTGGGTGAGAGCAGGTGCAGTACAGCCCATGAAACATGGGTGAACCACAGGAAGGGCCATGATTCACTCAGTCCTATATTTTTTCTCCTTTTTCTTATTCTTTCCAGTTTTATATTCTGTCCAATAGAGCTAAAGATTTTATATTAATTTCTCAGAATGCTGGAGGCTGTTTCTGAGTCATTTGGTAGCTGGTTACATTGAGCTCCTTGGTTCGTTTCTGAAATGTATTGTATAAAAATTATATTTCATTTCAGATGATAGATATTTTTTTCCCTTTATATGTTCCTTTGATATTACATGAAGGAGTAAATAGAAACACTCAGTTGACTTGCATAACATCTCTGATTTAATAAGCCCCTGTGACATCAACCCCTACCTAATTCTGAAATTAAACAGCCCTGATTTTTTTCATCTCTCTTCCCATGGCAGTCTTTTCATGCCTTTAATAATTTTCATTGCCCTACTACAGACTTCTTCTATTTCTGTTATCTCTTTCTTTGAGATGGTATGACCAGAATTGAGCACGAGATTCAAGGGAGGACGTGCCATTAATTTATATAATGGCATAATAATAGTTTATGAACTTGGGACATTGCTGGACTCACTGCATACACTTACTGCAGAATTCTGATCAGTTAACTAAATTCAGGGCATGATTATTATCCTATTAAGCTTTCAGAGGAGCAGAATTGAAAGGCTAAGGATTCCCTTCTTTCTTTGATTTTTTCTTTTTTTTTTTTTCTTATCTTCTATGGTGCTAAGTTTTAGATTTATGCTGAAAACAGTGTTGGTAACAGGGATGTTTTCTTTATTGCTGAGCAGTGCTTAGACAGCAATAAACCCTTTTCTGCTTTCTCACCCCATCTCACCAGCGAGGAGACTGGGAGTGCACAAGCTGGGAGGCAACACATCTGGGACAACTGACTCCAGCTGATCAGGCCGTATATATATATATATATATGTGTCAGGCTAGATATAGATATAGAGATACATGAGATGATAGATAGAGATAGAGATAGAGATAGAGATAGAGATAGAGATAGAGATAGAGATAGAGATAGAGATAGAGATAGAGATGATAGAGATAGAGATAGATAGATATAGATATATAGCACATATATTCCTCCCAAACCTTATCACATTGTCCTCAGCAATAAAAATTGGTGGAAGAAGAAGGGAGGTAGGGGTTGTTTGTAGTGATGGTGTTTGTCTTCTCACGTCATCACTGCACGTGATGGAGCCCTGCTGTCCTGGAGCTGGCTGAACACCCTCCTGCCCATGGGAAGTGGTGAATGAGTTTTTCATTTTGCTTTGCTTACACATATGGATTTAGCTTTACCTATGAAGCTGTCTTTATGTCAGCCCATGAGTTTTTTCAGTTTTGATTCGCTCTTATGATTCTCCCTTATGATTCTCTCCCCCATCCCACTGGGGAGCGAGTGGCCATGTGGGGGTCAGCTGCCCTGTGAGCTTAAACCAGGATGGGAACATTAAATGTGATGCCCTTCAGGACAGAGACAGTGCTTGTACTGAGTTCTCTTATCTTACCCAGAAGATCTGTGGATTGGTGAGCTCCATAAATTAGAACAGATCCTGGATGTTCAGCAAGGCTGCTGTGTTTTTCCCCCTTTTATAGCCAGTCAAGAAAAGGCAATTTTCACAGCGTTTCACCCCTTGTTGCTGTGGATGACTGCTGTTTCAGTCTCTTTGCACTGGTTGTAATGTGCACACACAACACATACTGTGACCATCCCCTAAGATAATGATTCTTCAGGCTCCAAGAGAAGCAAGATAAATATGGTTTTATCTTCTTTCTGAACCTGCATACCTTGAGTTCTAGAAATTTTTGACCTGATATGTTGATCCTTCAGTGGTGAAAGGCGTACTCTTTCTTGAAGTCTGGAAAACCTAAGACACCAGCAAGAACCATGCCATAGTCTCTGGGAAGAGAAACAACTTTGATGACCCTGTGGCTCCTTGGTAGAAAATTGAATTCTGACTGGCCAAGATCAACTATAGTTTTACCTAACTAGCTGTAATCTTGTGGCAGATATCTGGGTTCTAATTCTGCTTGTTCGTACACTGAAAAGGAGGGTGGAAATTTGGCTTTCATCTCAGTTTAGGCTTGCTGTTAATGAAGACATGGTGATAAAAAGAATCAACACAAGAATTTAAAAATAATTCGTGCATAATTAAGAAAGAACCTGCATACTTTCTAAATTACAGATGAAGTATCATTGTTACTAGGCAAGAATATTTCATGAAAGATCAACTTCTACTTAACACAGTTATAAAAATAATAAAGTAGTTTCACATATATCCTTAAATGAAGAGTAACCCAAAGCAGAGGATTTCTATGTCATTCTGCCAGTGTCAGGACAATATTTAACCCTTTTATCCATGAAGTGAAAATTAAGCCTGTCTATTACGTAGCATTATACCTTGATTCTGCCATCAGCAGTTCATACAATTTGGTGGTAAAGCCTTCTGACTACTTGAGTTTCCCAAAATTGGTATGAGATGTTGTGAACTTCAGAACTATACCAGTACCTTTCTTGTAAACAAATTCCCAAGTTCACCAATGAAGTAATGCATTGGCAGCATCCAAAAATCTCTCAACAACTGGAAAACCCTGAAGCAAAAGTAGAACAGCAGTACAAGCTTTAATAAAACAGTTACTGTTCTTAGAGACAAGTGCATAAAGAGAAAACCACACCTATAGAAACCTGAACTTTCCAAGAGATTGTCTGCAATTCATCCAGTTAAAACACAGTCATAACTTTCATGAGATTACAACAACCTGGTCTTTACTCTAGATTTTGTCTTGGACCATTGAAGCGGACGTAGATTCAAGCTAGCATAACATGGCATAGGTGCTCCCTTTCTCTCCAACATTTCCACTGGATGTTTTTTCTTCACCTATTTCTTCCTACAGTCAGTATTTAGTTAGGCTACCTGTTTCTAAAATCTTTGGGTTTTATTCCCCCAAACAGTTGCGAAATCCAGCATTAGAAATCTCAGTGTCCTGAGGCACAATCAGCCCCTGACCATGCAGTAAAAAGAAAGAAGGAAAAAACCTCCACTTTAAATCTGCCTTTGTAATTAACATGACAGAAATAAACTAGACACTGCATATGAAAAAACACCAACAGATTATCTGAGATTAACTTTAGTATGGGAATTTTTATCCATTATGGATTTTAAAAGAAAAGAGAAAGAAAAACAACAAAAAATGCCTGGTTTTCAATCAATTTTATAATTTATGGAGTCCCATTCTGTTCCTAAATTTCTTCAAGAATATTTGTTTAAAATTCTTACGTGTTCTTTTTGTAACAATTGCTTACATCTTTCAGGAAAAAATACTTATTGTCAGGTGAGTATTTGCACACAGCTGCAGTGAAGACATTCCCAATTTAAGATAAATGCTTTATTTTCCTCAAGTCAGTTTAATAGGCATGAGTTTTGCTCCCTGATTTGACTAACAAACTTCTATTAATTTTTGGATGTCATATTAATGAATGGAAATCTGAAGTGCCTTTGCTTAAAAGTGTCATCATTTAGTTTTCAGGCATATTCAATTTCAGGATTTAACCCTTGCAAGCATTTGACATAAATTCAACAACTAAGGCATCTTTAAAAACACAGCTGGAGAAGAAACTTGAAAATCTACCCCTTCCTCCCACCCCACAAAAAAAAGAAAATACCAGAAAGAGCTTGCAGTCTGTGGTGAGGGCTAATACATGAATCCTGTTCTGACTTGTGCTACTCACAGACCCAGTTTGTTGTTAAACGCTTGCAAACCACAGAAAGGAAAAATGCACCTATTTCCTATCTTTTAGCTGTCATTGGATCAGTGGTTGCTAGTGTTTTGAAGGAACAGGGAGTTCCTGCGTATTCCCTTGCTTTTGTTAGAGGAATATCTTAGTTTAACCAATACACTTTTATTTCCTTATAGAAGTTTTAAAATCCCTCCGTTTTCTGCCATCTGATATAAGGGATGGTAATTTACACTCTTCTGTATTTAAACACTTTTCGGCTGAGTCAGGTCATTTCACCTTGGACATTTTTTTCTTCTTTTCTTCTTTTTATCCCTTATTTACCTATGCTTCCATTCTCCGTCAGAGCTACCTCCTTTAATACCTCTGGCACTTTCCTTCTCAAAGTTTAGGGGTTTTTTTTGGTTAGGTACTAATCCAGCCATCTTATATTTTGTACCTGAGCAGAAATTAACTTATGTAATGAAAGAGCATCTTTGGACTCAAAGACCAGTTTTTTTCCATCCTAAATGACTTTGAGGAAAGTCAAAGGAACCTCTTATTTTCTGGCCTTGTCTTCCTGCCCTCTCTGATGTCACAACTTTTATGTCTACATAAACTCTTGCTCTGTATTTCCAGCAACAATTTCATAGCTCTTGCAACATCAGAAAACAAGTGTGACCATCCTGAAAAACGGTGTAACAATAAAGACAACCTCAGCATGCCTGAAGTTAGAGCTCAAGAATACAATCAATTTACCATTGTTAATCCCATTTAGTAGGCACCTTCTGATCCATAGCAACACTTGGGGACTGCATTGCACTTTGACTCGGGTAGCTGTGATGAGCAACAAGCTCTGTGACCCTATTAAGAGCAGCTTTCCCAAGGGTCATATGCTTATTTTGAAGATGAAGCAGAGCATATTGAGAATATGAATGCTTTCATATGCCAGTGTTTTGTCTCTAGGAGCTGCAGTCAGAGATCAGATATCGTATGTGCTCAACTTTGTGTAAAACCTATAATGAAGAGCTATCATCCAGTTCAGAGCCAACAGAAAAAGGCAACTAGAAGACACAAAGACAGAGAGAAAAAGGATGACTAGAGAACAAGAAATCAGTGAGAGGATACTCATTAACATATCTTCCTTTTGTAGTCACCCTAGAAAAGGTCACACAGCTCCAATACCTCGGCACAAAAGTTCTAGAAACATAATCTAAACGTTATGTCTTTTCAGCTTCAATTTTTTTGACCTGAACGCAATAACGCTCTTACCTCATTAAAAGCAAAACCACCTAGTTACAAGTGAACAGATACACACCAAGTTAATAATTTCTGTGGTGGTGTTATTTCATGGGACAGTCCTAAACTATAGCTGTGAATAACACACTTATTCCATAGCATCAACACTGAGATAATAGTAAGTTTTTGCTGCTACTGGTATGAAGAAGCTTTATAAGTTTTTGTATTTTTGTATAAGTTTTTGTATTTCTACAATGTGTAAGCAAAAGGAAATACTCATAGTCTCAATAAACCAAAAGGGTGAGCAAACATCTTCCAGACATCTTATCATGACATATCTCAGAGAATGAGGATCCATCTAAGTTTCAAAACGCTGTTGTAACCACTCCTGCAGAATGTGTCCTGCCAGTGCAAGATACTCCCTGATCACAATTCAGTCTCAAGTATGGATTATCAAACTGAACTCAGACCAGCACACTTTGCTTTAACCTACAGACAATGGGATACCTCAAAAACTTGACAAAATGTGCAAATGTAAATGAAACAACAGCATAATTGCAAGAGTTCAATTGTGATAATTAGACAACATTAATGCTTCACTGACGCTACAATTGTGCTGCTTTAACTATTCCAGCACCACAGCTTGGATACCACATCATTCTCTTCTTCAGCGATAAGTTGACTCTAAGGTTGGGCCGAATTCAGAATTACTACTGTTGCATAAATATTTTACTAGAGTTATGTTATTAATATATACTCTAGAAATGTTTATTTATTGCTACATTTCCAAACTTAACAAAAGTTTTGGAAGTAAATACAGAAACTATGGAAGTTCCAAGTGAAACTCAGGCTTCTTAAATTCAAATGAAAGTTTTAGCACGGTTCCAATGGGATCTTCACCCTAGAAATAGTGATTAGAGCAGGAAATTTTGTGGGAATAATAGCACTTAAACAATATAAATGCTTTGAGTCTGATCCTATTTATTTGTTCAGACTCAGTGTAATTAAGGTCCATCAACACCTTGATGCGACCAAAGGATCTCTGTCACCTATGGGATTTGCCTTAAGGAGATCTAGTCTTGGAATAGATCTGAAAACATCTATGATTGTGTTGCTATAGTTACACCTGAACTCATTATCTCTGCTGAAAGGTAGGTGTGGTTGCATTAGTTAGTTCTGTGCCACACTGTCTGTGTTTTGTTTCTGAGCTCTGAGCTACAGACTCATAGAAGTATTTACCATGCTCAGAGTTATCTCAGAGATCCTTACCAATGGCTTTATCTCTATTGCCCTATGCAGGTGCATCTAACAATGGCTCAGCTTATTATGACTCTATGGTGGACTCACCCTGGTATGATTTATACTGCAGCAGGTAGGAATTTCAATACAGGAATTTGCTGAGTTGCAATCAGGACATAGGAATGGTAATTTCATAGTAATTTCTGCTTTACTTGCATCATTCAATATAGGACTAACCCCAACAACTCAGTGGAGGAAAGCTGATGCATGTGAGAAGCAGAGCCTAAGAAAAAGAAATGACTATTTTTATTAGGTAAAAATAAAGCGATTTAGAAATTCCTCAAGGCGTTGACACACAGTTATGAATTCAAGTGGAAGGCTGTCAAGCAAAAGAACAGCCACAAGTTTGGTCTCTATGTAAACAGCAATTACTTGAACACAGGATTTGTGTAAAGCAATAATCCTCTGTCTTTTTCATAGTCCTTTTCCCCTGAAAGAAAATACAAATACCTTCTGGAGAAATATTTTTTCTTATCAAGATTTAAGGAAAGCAAATATACCTTTTAACATGATGTTACGTGTGCAATGAACAAAGATACTCTTCACCTGACGACCCTTTCAAACTGTCTTTTCCTTTTCACTACTGAAACTTGTATTTTTACCTCTATTTCTAATCTGCTGCTTCGGAGAGCTGTAAGACTCCTTCAATTATCTATATCTTATTAAAACTATTTGAAAATGAAGGTAGATGGAAGACAATTCATTCAATTCTGAGATCATTTGCAATGGTGAAATCCCAGCTAATGGTGGTACTTCATGTAAAATCAGGCAACCTTGGAAATTCAGCTGAAATCCACATATTTCAAAGAATTTGATAATTTTCTCTAATGTCTTGTAATTTCCCATAGAATTTCCTGCAGAATAAAAGAAACATCTGTTTCCCAACTCTTATTGAAGATAGAAAGTAGACACCAGTACCAGTTTATTCTGGAAAAAACCAAAACAAAACAACAAATTCCTACCCTCCCCATCAAATATATTCCTATAAATTTATATTTAATAATATATATATGTATATATGTGTATGCATATACATTTAGGTAAGTATATATGTAGAATTTAGGCTATGTAAGTATTCATAAATACTTTCATTAACATGCACAAAGTCTGCATTGTTTATTTCAAAATCGAAATAACTGGTTTGCTTTTAAAACTGCACATTAAAATGCAAATTGAGCTGCACTCAACTTTTTGTAGTGCTTCATTTTGTGCAGCTCTAAGCACTTACTGGTCAGACAACAAATGCAGAACGTTGTTGGCCACTTTAGCACTAAATGATTCCTGACCTCCATGCTATGTGATTCAGCTAACAACATTTGTGGGGAGTGTTTTTTCTTGTCCTTTGTGAGCTAGTTTAGAGGGAGGGAAACTGTCTGAGGTTTATTATCAAGTCGTCTCTGGATGCTAAGGTGAGAAGCGCTGCTTTTAATGGGACTATTTAGAGGCTGGGCATCAAACCTAACTTAGTTTTCTAAACTCTTCTCAGAGAAAGGCCTCTCTTCTCTCTGTCCATTACCCAGAAGGGATAAGTCCTCAGGGCCAAGTATTTCCAAACCCGGTATTTACACTGTGTCGGGCTAACTAACAGACTGGCAACTTCCCTGTGACCTTGCTCCCCCTTGAAGCTCTAAACCCTCCACCCCAAAGCATGTATGTGACTGAAAGATAAGGAGGGATGTTTTTTCAGTCTGTCAGAGTGATGTTTTTATAGACTCGTGCTCAGGTTTGCGTTATACGCCTTGAAGTGTCCTGACTTGGAAATGGCTGTGCGTGGGCTATCGGACCAGTGTGGAAGAACCAGTTAAGTGTGAAAGGCAAGTCTGGCTCAGCTACCTCTAGGATGCAAGACTTATAGAAAACTGTCTGTAGAACCATATCCAGGCTTCTTCTTTGGTAGAATTAATTAACTTACTCCAAATAATAATAATTTAAAAAAAATTATTCTGGGACTACAGTTTAAAATACAGTGTACAATCAAGCAGCAAACTAGGGATCTACTGTGTTTAGCATTATGGCTGTACCTGTAGCTGTAATTTATTTCAGGATGGGATGAATAATGCCCTAGGTGTCCTTGTCCAGCTCTTCTGAATATAGAGAAAACACATACAATAGTTTTAAAGAAAGTGTATTTTCAGTGGCTGAAGTTCAGTGAGCTGAATCCCACCCGGTGTAGGCACACGCAGAGCAGCTGTTATGAAAACCTCACTCCAGCCAAATCTACCTGCTTGTGCAGCTCAGCTGTAATCAGTTCAGCTAGCAGCTGAGCAAGAGGCTCAGTCTCCAGGTCATTAACCTCCCAGCAGTACATCCAGCACTGGAGATGCTGCAGAAAGTGCTTACTGGGAAGTTTACCTTTCTGCTGCGAGTAACCCCACCACTGCTTCTCATCTCTGTAACTCACACAAACCAAATATGGCTCATTTCAGTAGCCATAAATAAAGATAGATGAAGTTTTGTCCCTATTCCCTGTGGGCTACTAGTTTTCCTCATTTCTTGGAGGATTCGTGTAATCAGTGATTTGGATACCAGTCCATTTTGTGATCCACAACACAACATGTTCCATTAAGGGAGCAACAGGCTGGAGCAAAGCAGCCATTGCAGCATCTCACTATTTCCCATTTGAAATGCTCCTTGCTTTGCCCATTGTTAATCAGCAGAAAACTTGCTGTCTCAAAGTGAAACCCATGGTTGTAAAGTAAGTCCTCAAACATTTAATGGCAATGGAAAAAGGAAAAAGAACTCAAACATTTACAGTAATCTTCTGGGGTTTTATTTGTTTATTAATTTCTTAATGGCAGACTGTCTAGAGAAGTTTAAAATTTTAGACTGAGGAGGTAATCACATTTTAATTGAATTATTTAAAGTGTGCAATTTGTCACATCTAGTAGCAATTTTAATTACTTAATAAATTGCTTTGGAGTCATGTTTGAATCTCATTTTGAATACTATATTTCTTTAAAATGTCTGAATTGATTAATATTAAAATGTAAGTGTTCAAGCAATTATTTAAGCAGTTAATTACCTAATGTGAGCTTAGAAATAAGAGAAATGAATGTCAGCTAAACAGCATTAGAGTTTGACCCCGAATTCTTGGCACAGTCAACATCTTAGCTGTGTTCAGTGAAACCACTCCTAGAAATTAATATGAGTTTGTATATTCAAGGAATGAAAGTTATTTACTCTATCTGCTTACTTATTTCTGAGTTCTGTGTTTGAGAAAACCTACAAATAAGTAGAAATATTTGGGGTTAATTGAAAAACTCCAGCTTTCAGGTAGGAGTGTTTAAAAAGGAATGACGAATTGTTTTGTACATATCATTGTTCAAATGGAAGGAATTATATTTGCAGACATTTGGTAATAGTTTCTGAGTTGTTTCCAGGGAAGATATTCCAAATATTCATAGCTTGTAAAGATAAAATTTGCTACCACCTAATTTGATTTTCTATATAGCTAAAGCTAGATGATTCAGCCAACATAACCTTGTTTTAAACCAAATAAATGATATTTCATCTTGTAAAGTAGAAATAAACACATGCAGACATGAAACATCGATATGTTCACCTTCATGAAGAGAATTCAGAGTAAAGAAGAAAAAACCAGAACTGTAATTTCCAAATCTAACATGCCTAACATCTAACTCATGGCATTATGCTAAAGTTCTCTTCAGAGGAATTGAGCAAATTGAATTTGCATTGAAAGTGGCCTTAAGCAACTACCTAGGAGAAGAAATTGATTGTCTAATTTTAACTAAAAGTCAAACAAATTAGTGCTGAAATCCTTAGGGACACTTAATGATCACAGGGGGTTTGGGGTTACTTATTGGTAGCAAAGAAGATTTAGTGCATTTCCAAGCTTCCGCTGTTTTTCCGTTATATTCAGAACATTTGTTTCATCTCTATTAAGCTTCAGATTTCATAGCATTAATCAGCTTCCACTTAACTAGTAATTAAGAGACAGAACAGTGCAACACAATCTAAAAGTCAGAGGGTTCTCTGTTTCTCACCTTGCTTCATTTTTTCATTGCTGAAAACATCCTTGATTCATGCCAAGGCAAGAACATAGCACAGGTGTGAACCAGGCTGTGCAGTTGGCAATAACTAAGAGCTCCCTTTCATCAGGTTTTTAAGTGGTGATCACCCATGCTGAGTTTATCACTATTCAAAAGAAAATGCTCTTAGCACACATCAATAAAAAAGAAAAAAATTTAGTTTGAGGGGTTGAGGTAAACCAGAGGTCCTCTCTGACATCTAGACCAACTCTGCTCATTAAGACAGCCTTCTTTCATGCTGTTCTTTGTCAGGGCTGTGCCTGCAACGGCAATTCAATTGCCAGCAAGTCTGCAGGTGACACCAATCTGGGAGGGCAGCGAGCAAATAGACAGAATCAAGCTGTGGAGTGACCTGGTGGCAGCTGGGACTGCAGGCAATGTCTGGGAGATTCAATACCAATAAACATCCGTCTAAATACTCATGAGGAACTTGATAGATGAACATCAGAGCATCTGTGGTACTATGGGGTAAGTTGTTCAGAATGAGGGGACTAATTGGTTTCTATCTCTGCCTTAAAGAAATCTAGAGTTAATGGCATCATTCCTTCCAACCTCCTCCTAGCTGCTACACTTCACCTCGGGTGAAAAATAACAGCAACAAAAAAACCCACCGTGATGCCTTGAAATTGCCTTTCCAGGTCTGATGATTCTATTATCTTGGAAATGTGTTGCCAGCCTAATCTTATGTTTGTCAGGTCTTTCCGTTCAAACGTGGCTCTTCCCACCTTCTGATAATACACTGTTGTTATTTTGACTTTCCTACAACCCTGTCTTTCTGTCTAAAAGCCATTTCTAGACAAATTCATCTCTTCCTTCATCCTAAATTCTCTGCCACAATCTGCTATTTACAGTCATCTGACAAGCAATTGGCTCATTCTCTGTGCGGCATACAGTGAATGTGTAGCTCCTTCCTCCCAGAAGAAAAGGAAAGCAAGATTTTTTCACTTCTATATTGGACCAGGACAAAGAGAAAAAACTCTATTTGTCCCTCCTCCCAAAATATTTTTTATGAGTTTTGGTAAATTGCGTAAATACATTAAGTTTTGCATTTCTCTGTGGAAAGACTATGCCCACACACACACATATATTGATATGTGTTTGTATAGACTGGGTATAGATAATTGGATAAATAGATATCCAGTCGTATATCTGGCCAAATTTTGCCTCAAAGAATATATATCATAATTCATGAGTTAATAATTTTGAGATGATCAGACAGTGTTTATAACTTGTGTGAAAATCAGAGTTTACTCTATTCTTGCGTAATGAGACTGTGGAATAAGGAATAAGACAGTAGAGGGGGGTCATGAGCTTAGAGAAAGGAAAACTGGGACATAAAACCCCAGACTCTCCTTAACTAACAGTTTGCCCAGGACAGCAAGTTTGTTACTCTGTCTGCTTCACCAAGGAGAAAAAGCAAACTGCTGGGTTTAATGCACTCCAATAGACTTAAGTGACATGTATGTGGTTTTACCTTTCTTAATTGCAAAAAGTCTGGAGATCAGGGGGGAAATAGCGTTAAGAACACATATGGGTCTTACACTACTCCTCTGTGTGCAATTGCCTACTTTGTTGTATACTCCTGTATAACCTCAGGGAGGTGAGTCATAGCATTCACATTTTTAGAGTCACTTTAGACACTCTTCTAGGACTTCAGATCCCCTGAGCTTGGAAAAGTTCGTGTTTAGAAGTACGTAAGTAATTCATTCAAGTTTAGTTTATTGCCTTTCTCTTTCTGCGTGCAATTAGTTGAACCCATATAAATATTTAAGACTACCTATATAGAGAGATAAATACTCCGTATAGATTACTTATAAAGAGTGATTCTAGTACGTAAAAGGAGGCTAGAGTGGAAGTCAGATTTATGAATCAAAACACTATGTCAGTGAGCCTCCTCTGAATCTGTGTTCAAGCAGGAGAACCACATTATGAAATGATTAAGTCACTCAGCTGTGAGTAGGAACTCAGTTTACTGATCTGTCTACTTAGGGTAATTCACTGGTTTTGTTTGGTGGTCATTTCACAGCATAAATCATTAGATCAGAGATTTTAAAGGCCTCCTGCCCTTTGCAGAGTAGATGAATGACCTCCAGGCTAGCCAACAGGGCTAGCTCAGGTCAGCACATATCCTCAGAGCTTGAGTTGGCTCTCTGGACTAAGAGCAGACAGAGACAGCCCATACTCAGCCTCCATCAGAGCAAGGTTCAGACCTCCCTCTGTCAGGTGGTATTTCCCACTCTCTGGCTGCAGAGCCCTGCATAGCACCAATGCACACGTGTCTAAACACTCATGTGTAATGTGGACATGTACAAACACCTGAGCTTTTATGGTACTGCAGGAGAATTCTATGTAATCACAGTCACTAGCTGAGAAAACACCTTTAAGGTCATTGAGTCCAGCCATCAACCGAGAACTGCCAATCCACCAGTGCAGCATGGTCCTCAGTGCCACATCTAGACATCCTTTAAATACCTCCAGGGTCGGTGACTCATCCAAATTGCATGTTTGAACAGCATGCAGCACAAGATCAGTCAAACTGAAATGTGTACAGAAGGAGGTGAGTAATGGCTTACTCTTGCTGCAACTCTGTTATGAAAGCATGGAGTTAAAGACATCACTGCTTCCAACATCCTGGCTGCTATATTTGATCTGCAATCAAAAAACCCCAAAACAATAACAACAAAAAATAAGAGAAAAAAAATTAAAAATCGAAGCCTTGAAACTGCCTTTCCCAGTTTGACGTGTCCATTACATATGTAAGAAACTTAACTACCTAAGCAGCACCCAAAATAATCACTCTGCTAAGGGCTCATATTCTCTTTTGGTGCTAAAACTCTTGTGCTGATCATCAAAAGTGAGAATCTTGACTTTACCCCATTACATCTCTTTACTTTGCAAGCCTTAATAAGTAAAGAAGACAGAACTATACTTTCTTAAACATCTGAGTTTTAATATATTTTTAAGAGTTCCTCTTCAGCTGCTTTTTGTATGTTTTATTTTGTTACTTCTGCTGTGTGTTTTTATTGCTTTTTCCTTTCCAAGTAAAATTATTACTAATGCCACGCTGGTAAAAAAATTACATGCAATCAAGCACAAAATGGTTTAAAAAACAGATTTATGCTAAAATCACATATTTTAAAATAAGCAATTCATTGCTCTAATCAGTTTTTCTTTCAGCTTTTCTACCCCTTACCATTAAAATAAGCAGGACTATTAAAGTGCATAAGTTTAGTCATTAGCAGATTGCTAAGATGCTGCAGTGATTGACATCTGTCTTGTTCTGTATTAGCAGTTTAATCTGCTGGTATGGCCAATCAAAACAAAAAGTAGGTTGATTTTTTGGTGAGTGCTGAGCTCGAACAGGTAATTTAACCTGCCTGTGTAATCAGAACACTGATATACTTTCAGAGATCACCTGATAGAAGCAAACAGTTCAGAAAGCTTTCAAATTATTGTGCCATGGTGTTTGAAGCAGGCATGAAAGGCGGGAGTCATGACAAACACCTGTCACTATTTTGTTCCTAACCAACAACTACAATCCATTGTGTATGTATCAACATAAAACACCTTGAAAGGGGGTGTGAAGTTTAGTTTTGTTCCATACGTTTTCCAATTGCTCTCATTCCAAGAAGTAAAAGCAGGAAAAAACAGCATTTAATTGAAGTTTAGTTTGCCTTCAGAGCAGTTCCTTGGAGCTACCTTATTGTACTTGTATTTTCAGTTCCAACCAAAATGACCTTACATTTTGTAAACAAGGCCTTTGAAGAAGGAAAGCAGTGTTTGCATGCTACTTCACTGCCAGCTGTGTTGCCTTTCATCTCTTTTCTATTATGGAGCTTTTACAAAGGAAAAAAACTACAATAGAATTTTTATAATTAACAGTATACCTTGACCTGCATCTCATGGTTAAAATATTTAAATCAGCGGCATGTCAGATAGAAGTGAACAATTCTGCCGTAATTCAATAGCAGAAAACCTCTTCAAAAAGACAGCAAAACCTTTTCACGAAAGTAGCATGATAAAAACACTTGAGCCCTGAGTGCTCCTTAAACCAAAATATATGAAACACTCTTAAAATGGCTTTAAATGAAACTTAATTTAGAAGTAGTAGTAAAATCTCTTTCCATTAGTGTTCCATGTTTCATCTAACAACTGCAAATGTGTAGAAAGCATTGGTTGATTAAACTTTAGGAAACTGTCAGTATACTGCTGCTGTGATATAAATTGAGGTGATGAGCACAGGGCTACATGCAGGCTGAATATAGTGCACACAGCTGCCATCTTTTTACTTAAGCCACTGAAACTGACTTTTGTGCTGATGTATAATCTAAGCCACTCTCTCTCCCCACCAAATTCATTGGCTTAACCCTCAAAAAACCCCAAACCCTTCCATTAATGGTGTTTCCTTCACATTTGGAGGACCTGAGAATACACACATGGTAAATTGCCACAACTGTGTTGGTTTATGGATACTTAAGCTACATAGAGTTTAAAATATATTATCCAGGGAAAAAAGAGAATGTTTTATTGCTGAATTAATGTCAACAAGGTTCCAAGAATGCCACTTTTGCACCCACACCTGCTACTACAAGAAGATCACTAAGAAATTCAGGGTATTGCCATAAATCCTCATGTTTAAAGTGGATTGGGCTGGGAAATAATAGTCACATATAAGGCAGTAATTTGAGATAGTTTTTTATCTAATTGTTTTTTTTTTCCACGTCAAGTTAGAATCAAAGTGATAAGTACAATCAGTGATCCCTACCTAGGTCGTTCTCTAACTTGGGTATAACTTTAGACTGGAAGAGAGTGGGTTTGGATATTGGTAAGAAATTCTTTACTCGAGGATGGTGAGGCACTGGCACAAATTGCTCAGAGAAGCTGTAGATGCCCCATCCCTGAGAGTGTTCAAGGCCAGGCTGGATGGGGTGCTGAGCACCTGATCTAGTGGAAGGTGTCACTTCCCATTGCAGAAGGGTTGGAACTAGATGGACTTTCAGGTCCCTTCCGAAACATTCTTTGTTTCTATGATTCTGATTTAAGCATCAGACTAAGTTCATTAAGTTAAAAAAGTGAAAGGAAATGAAGTGAAGCCAACAGGCTTTCATCTGTATTTATTATGTGAGAGTAAAATTAATAAACTTTAAATCAATTAATTCTTGAAATATACATACTTGGACCCACAGATGCTTGGATGTAATGTTTTAAAACTAGTTCTACTGAATAAACTGCCACGGTGTGAAATATAAAATTGTGTGTCTTTCCCTACTAAATTCATGTAGGTAACTAAGCATTTCATGGCTAAATATGTAATTTGTCATATTAATGAAATATTCCCTAAAAAAAATCTATATTCAGCCTATTCTGCTGTTGAATAATTTATACGGACAACAGTGTTCTTTGAAAAAGAATTCTCATTACCATTGCAAAAGAAAGGTAGTATATGATCTTTCTGACCACGTATCCTATTGTGATGCTAAGAGCACTTTATTGTATGATTGAAAGACTTTCCCCCCTAACTACAGTTATGTGACAGTAATAAAGTATTGTCTAGTTAGGGGAAAAAAAAAACCTCCATGCTTCCTTTCCCTGCAGGTTTAGGTTTCTGGTCTATGTGTTCCACTCACAGTTGCAGGTTCAGCCTGCCTATCCTTGGATCCTGATGCAAGTGCCAAAGAAAGGAAAACAGAATCAAAACTTAAACTGGAAAGGTCATCTTGAAATCACCTGATCAAAGTACTTCCAAAATCAATCACACCAGTTTCTCTTGAATACCTGAAGATATTCAAGACCAGGTTGGATACAATTCTGAGGAACTTGGTCTACTCAAAGGTGTCCCTGCCCGTGGTTGGGGGTTGGAACTAGAAGACTTTTAAGGTCTCTTCCAGCTCAACCCAATCTATGATTTGTGTTCTATGATTTTGAGTCTATGGTTCTTGCAAAGCTTGATCTCAGTTTGAAATTAGATTGTGTTATCGTAAACTTGGTCGTTTGAGGGTTGAGTATCTGCAAGAATTGAGCTTTTGCAATCTGTGTAATCAATGGTGGAAGAGAGAAAGTTCCAAGGGTGATATATCTTCCTCAAAATCTGGAACACTTTTTAGAGCTGTTTGTGAACATAAAAATAAAGTGTCTTTTGATTACTTAGAAAGTTGTGGCTTAAAATTTTACTTTTTTACTTCCTTTCCTGTTCCAATGTTTTTGATTCCCAGGGCTACCAGAAAAGACACCAGTGATTTAGTACCTGATTCTGATGGTACCTTACGTTTGAGGTTTACCTTAGAACAGAATAGTAACAATAAACCTTAAACACTGCTGTACGCCCTTCAAAGATAATATATATAATTTTATTCGCGTCAACTTTATGAAGACTTTTATCAAGCAGTGTCCATGGATTAATTTTTTTACAGGGCCTTGTGCAGGAGCTGTATGGGTTTTGACAAAAGAATGTGATATTGCTGGACTAGTGAAATCCCTTCATATTGCTGATCTGGGAAAAGAAAGCAGCTTGTATAACTAGTGTATTTTTTTTTTCAAAGGTTTTATAGTTAGTTCAGCATTACTCTGTGATTGCTCAAACAATCTGAATTAGCTTTCAGATGTAAGTAAGAAAACGGTTGTGGAGTACAGAAAGGAAATATGTGAACAAGACAAATCTACCTGCTTTGACCTGTCACTGCAGCTGTGAGGGCACCTTCACGGTCAGTCAAGTTCAAAGTGTCTTTTTTTTTTCCCAAATCACAGTTGTCATTAACTGAGATACTAACATGCATTGCAGATATGCAAACCATCTATTTATTGCTCATCACGGTTAATGTAAACTGTTTCTTCTGAAAAAAAAAAAAGAATGCACACCATATTGCTAATTTCCAAGACAAGGTTTCAGTTTAAATTAATAATTTTCGGTTTTCTTGATCTTCAGTTTTATTGTTGCTTTTCAATTGCTAACATTACAATTTCATTTGATTATGTGGGTCAGAACATCACTGGATGTAAATCACTGTACTACTGATATGCTGATGCTGTTCAATGACCTGCACAATAGGAACTCACAACATGGAGTTCTTGTTATTTTACATTGAGAAATAGTTTTGGGTTGTGACACCACAATATTATATTGGTGGCAATTTTAGATTAGTTTTACAACTGCCTTTAGATTTACTACTTGGAAAGTCTTTCAGATATTATTAAGCCTTCCTGACTGTGATAGCTCTTTTGTCCATTGTTTCCAAATACTGGGTTTTCAGGAAACATATATTCCTATCAGATTTTATGAACCAACAGGTGTAGATCTTGTCAGTACTTGAAAAGGTTTTTTAAAAGAAAGCCTGATGATGATGTAGATGCACACTTGAAGCAATGATGATTTCCTAATTTCCTAGGCTCATGGTAAGGTCTCAGGAGATTTTCTTCATTGGAAACATAAACAATCAATTCAGTTTGTTCTTTATCAACTTAATTTTGTAAGATTTCAAGAAAAACAATTGTAATTTTGTACTTTGTATCCTACTAGTAAATAACATTCTCTCAACTATGAGTAAAATATTACAAGAGAATATTTTCTGTGAGTTTTTTTTAAATAGAATATGGTAGTATAAGGGTAGCTTCTTTCTTAGACACTGTGAATAATATTTAATATCTGACTTAATGATTCTTACTGTCTGACTTAAACTACCCCAAGATATTAATGTTGTTCAACAAGTCAGAAATAAAAGCTGGTAGTTTTAGAAACAAGTCTTTCACTCTGTTTTGTGAGTTCCCTAGAATTTCTGATGATTTTCTTCTTGGAATGAAGGCACACCAATATTACCATCCCTGACGTAGAATTGGTCTTTGTCATGAATATATGGGACATTCTGGGAGTCACAGAAATGTGGTCTCTGCTCAGATGGGAAGAGCAGGGACTCCACTAAACTTTATTTCGGGGGTGGGGCAACAGCATTAACACTCACATTTCATTACTTCAGTTAGAGTTACATTTTATGTCAGAATAGGTGATAATTTGTGATCTCTTGATTCAGGATTCTCAGATTCAGAGTCCATTCTTCTACATGGTCACGGATTTACTGCTTCCTTCTGTATTTTCCCCCCCTGTGTGGTTACAACAATCTGCCAACTGTCTTCCTCACAGAGATTGAACTGAAAGTCTTCTTAAGAGGTCAAAGCTCGAGAAAGGTGGGAAAAAATCATAAGAAAACGATGCAAAAATGTTCAGCACTTCCTATGTTTTCGTGTGCTACACAGTCCTAATATCTCAATTTTATGACTCAACAGTTCTTCAAGTGTTCTCATGCCTACCCAGGCAATGTTTTGCTCTGACACTGAGCTAGAAGATGGACTAGAAATCCTCACAAAGGTGAGGCCTTGGTGTGGGAATCCACTTTGCACACAAACCAAAGCTTCACCGACCAAAGCCCCACCAAACCGGAGCTCAGGAAACACATATCTCCCAGCTGAGAACTCTGTTTTACTGTGTTAAGGTCATTGTGTGATGTTTGATAAGAAACAGATTAGTTTTTCTCTGTTTTAACATAATGAACATTACAAACAAAAGAAAATGCAAAATATTTTCATATTGCCTGCTTGGAACACCGAATTCAGAGTTATAATATTAGAAAAAGTAACTACTGTTGGTGTTCAAATTGTATTGGATAAGTTTGTAATGGAATCTTTTATACAATGTAGAATATCTCCAGTGATCATATTTCAAATCAAAATTCACCTATAAACTGAAATGAAACAAATTAGACTCATATTGAATTAATAAATATAAATTTCTCTACACTTCTGAAAATGGCCCTGTGGGAATCTCAAGGAATTTGCTTTCTCTTGCCCTTGAGATTTTTTCTCCTGATAAAATGTCACTGAGTTTTCTGTTACCATAATAGGGTCTTGACAAGGAGTTGAGAGGATTTCCTTCAGTTCAGCAGAGGGCTCCAGAATATACACAGACTTGGGAATTTCTGTCTTCATCACCTCCACAGTGCAACGGAGTGGTTAAATTCCCTGCTGCAAGCTAATTACACTTCTCTATTGCACAGAACCCTTGTCTTCCCATAATTAATTATGAGTTAGAAAAAAAAAATGCCCTTTTGTTGCTTTTAATGAATTAATCCTTCATGAAAATAATTTCTGTGACATAACAACAAAAGGACATTTGTTCACTGTCCTCATCACCACACATACCATAGTACATAAATGGCCTCATGTGGGGACTCTCTTTGTCTCCTCTGTCCAAGAACACACTTTATTGCAGACGTGTCACGGGAGTATTAATATGCTCAATTGCTGTACAGGCAGATAAGACTGTCTAGATCACTATAACAAAAAACTACAGAGGAAAGAGTCCAGTGTTTGATAGTAATTCTCTCTCTAAAATCAAAGGAACATTTCTATTAAATGGATTTTTCTTCAGACATAAAAAGCCCACATTGCCCTACTTAATCTAGTCATTTGAAACACGGCTTAGATAAATCTATTTGACTAAATGAAGAAAGTCAATCTCTGTTTGATTGCTCATCCGAGGTGTAGGAAAGGAATCCATTATGTCACATCATTGAGTAACTCAAGATGTGCTTTGTAAAATTAATGGATACCGTGTCAAATGTATACTTAACTGGGTTGCACTGAAGAGCCTGAATATAGCTAGAATATCAGGCATTTTGCTAAAGCTGACATGGGATGAAATTCTCTAATATTGTGCACAGTAGGTGCATTTTTTTCACTCTTCATGGAAGTTGAATGGATTGTCAAAGCTTAGCAGATAAATGTTTACATTACCTGTGAGCTTCCACCAGTTTTAGTGTGCTTTCTGTCAGGTAAAATCACAGAATCATGGAATGATTTGGGTTGGAAGGGACCTTAGAGATTATCTAGTTCCAACTCCACTGCCATGGGCAGGGATAATTTCCACTAGACCAGGTTGCTCCGAGCCCCATCCAACCTGGCCTTGGACAGTTCCAGTGATGTGGCACCCACAGCTTCTCTGGCAGCCTGTGCCAGTGCCTCAGCACCCTCACAAAAAATAATTTCTTAATATCTTATTTTAATCTACCCTCTTTCACTTTAAAACTATTACCTCCTGTCTTATCGCTATAGAGAGTTTAATTTAAGGGTGGATGCTATGTTACCTGCAGAAGATCAAAACTCCAGGTGGATCTCCTGCTGCAGCAGCATGCAGATGTTGTTGCATCTCTTGACATGGAAGTAAACATCAGAACAACAGAGGTGATGGGAGAATCTAAAAGATTAATCACTCTAAATTTCTTCAGTAAATTCACATCTATTGCTGGAACAGATATAGCAGGCACTGCAAAACTTGTTTGTGTTCTTAATGCTGATTTTTATGACAAAGTGTTGGTTCATACAGCATTTATCTTGCCCTATAACATTTTCTCTTGCATTCTTATTCGTCTTCTCTTGAGAAATTAATATAATTTATTACAATTTAATTTCCTTAGACTTAATTTTTTTTATGAAAAAGTGGTATGAAGGAACTTAAATTGTTGAAAATTTTGAAGTATGTTTTGGATGAAAATACAGAACTCATGCTCCCAGTAATAATACTGTATTTAAAATGATGTATAATAAGAAGTTCACACATTTTCTCTGCATTCCTTTCACAATTTTCAACATCTGTCCTTTGCTCTTTGAGATAATTAAATGTTTTTCATAGACACTGAGACCATTATATTCCACTTTCACTAATAATAAATGAAATATATTGAAGTTTTACCATGGATAAACTCTTTTGTGACAGGATCCCTTCCCATATATCTTTAGATATCTCTTTTAAGGCAGCTGCCCAGACTCACCCATTCCTCAATGGGAAGAAATAAAACAAACTATTCCATCAGTCGAAGGCTTACACTAAGATGAGATGAAGCAGCTTCTCCAACAATCATCTTTCCATACAAACTCTGCAGGAGGGCAAAATTATGACTTATTTTAGGTCACTCACCAAATATTAAGAAATTTAATATTGTCCATTCTACAAATAGCAACCAAAAATCTTACCCTGTTTCTACAGTAATCTTACAAACAGCTGGCAGAACACACAGACTTCTGGTGGGAAATGCAGGGTTGGTGCTTGAACTTGGGCTTACTTACAAGCTTTTGAAAAAATTCCAACAGCTAATCCAGAGCACAAGCCTCTATGTGTTAAAGCTGTCCCTCCTCATTGCAGAGGGCATTGGACTAGACAGAAGGTCACTTCCAACCCAAACCACTTCCATGATTCTAACATTTCAGACTCAAAAAACCAGTATATTTAGAGTTTGTTTCATTGATATTTAATGCTTTTCATCCCGTCATTTTAATTGCTTTATTTCTTCAGCACCAAGCCTCTTTCAACATCATTTGCTTTTACTTACCCTGGTTTATATGTTCATTCTATTAACTCACCGGAAATTAATTATTGTGTTCTGTAATCCTCATTGCCTTATAGAAAAGTCCATCATCAACAGGTTATTTTATCTCTGTGTGCAAACTATGGGTTACGTATATCAGCACAGGATGGAAAGCACAGCTAAAGCATCTTCCTGCAGAGATGTGCTATTTCCTTCCACTAACTGTTGAAGACCTGAATGAACAGTGAGCATAAATTTCACTTGTATTTGGCTATTTGGGGTGGAGGTTAAGCAGAAAGAAGCGCATTATTTATTAAGTCCCTACAAAGACCAATGACCTCAGCACTTCTGACTGCAGGAAATCCTTCCTCCACAGGCTGCAACCACTCAGCAACCCCCTAGCACAGGAAACACAACAGTGGATTCTGAAAGAGAAGAGAGGAGCAGAGTCATAAATAAATTATGATACAGCATCGTGATGGAGCTGAGGATATTAGAGGTCCTTTATAACGTTAATGGTTTTGTGATTCTATGATCCCACGGAGGGCTCTGCTGTTGGCCTCCAATACAGGAGAAATGCAAGCCCCCAGAAGCTGTTGTGTGTGTTTGAACACACATCCTGCCGATGCATATTGGTAAGACTCATCAGCATAATAAAAAGATATTCCTGCCTCTGCTTGGATAGAAATATTGGTACTGTTCAGAAGAAATCAAGGAATTCCTAGGAAAGTCAGATATGAAAGTAAACCGAAGTAGAAATTTAAGGATGGAATGAGACATAGTGCCGAAGGGCAGCTGATGTTTAGGTTAGCACAGATATCGCTACACCTCACATCAGCTCATGGTTCAAGCTCCATGTGATCTTGCCATTGCACAAATTGCCAGTCATGTCAAATAGTTCAAAAAGTTTGGTTCGGTAAAGTATGGGCAGAACCTACTTTCTGGTGAGGTTTTGCAGGAGGTTAAAGCTGAAAGAAGGAAGTTAAGGCTGGGGTAAAAACTTGTTTCTTTGGATCTGAGGTTAAACCTCAAGACTAAATGCAGTCGAAAGAGATTAAAGGAGTAAGAATATAAGCAGCAGAGGTCAAGAGCTGCAACTGGATGGAAAAAAATATCATATGGGAAAGGGCTGAAGCTGAAAAGAATTTAAATATTTCAACCAAGATTGGAACAACACTGGAATGAAATGTGGATTAGTGTCAAGGAGAAGTTTGTACAAATACTTTTTTTTTCTTCACTCAGCAAATATCTGAAACACATGGTAAATAGTGTAACAAAGACTTTGAGGATTGTGCATATTCTTCATAACTGCAATGGAAAAGCATTAGCCCTTCCATAGCTCCAGTAATTTTCAAAATGTGGATTTATTCTCCTCTTGTAACATTGTTTTAAACAATCAAACTGCTTCTGCCCCACAGCACTGGAAAGTGCTGCTGCATTTTGAATTAATCTTGTTGTCACATATTTAGGTAGGATGCATGGACATAACATTTCTTTCTTTGAAGTCAGCCAGATTTTTCTTTGACCATCTACTTGAGTGGGAACAAGATGAGGCACAATTGCCAATATTTTCAAGTGTGGGCTCTAATTTAAGCCAAATATGGGCAGCCCAGTTTGGCTGCAGAGCTTGAGATGCCTTTGGCTTAATATTCATAATCAAAGCATATTCACAGCATTTCTGTACAAAGCAAAGATGACCTCTTGCTAGCTGGGTGGCCATTTTATTAAAACACTGAGTTTATAAGCTCTTCTGAACATATTTCTGGCTGCCTGAAACTTAGAAAAAGCATCTATTCATAGCTTATAGCTATAAAGAATTTACTGTTGGCTTTCAAGGGAAACCTGCATGTTTTTGGATTCTTAGGATCAGAGGTTTTGTCTTTCCATTTCTACATTCCCAAAGAAAATAATGCATGTGTTCATTGTTTTGTCAGTATAAGATTTATAATGCCTTTAACTATTCATTTCCTTGCCATAAAGTCCATAGGTTTAGTAAATGATGTGAGAGTGACAACACTGTAGTTTCCTTGGCAACCTTAACTGGTTTTCAAAACAGTGCTTTTCATGTTTGGAATAAGCATTGATTTGTACGATCTGGCAAGGAAAAAAAAAAAGAAAAAAAATTAAAAGAAAGAAGGAAAGAAAGAAAACCTCTTGAGGAAAAAAACTGGCAACTGAAACGATTGCAAATCAACCTTCCACCACTTAGTCATCTATGTGATATGAACTTAAAGTGCTAAGACTTAAGGAAAAATGCATCTGAAACTGTCAAGCTTTTTCTTTGCTCTGCCTGACATCCAGCAAAACGAGACTTTTAGCTTCGATTCAGTGGTGAACTTAATTTGGCCTTTTTCTTCCCAAACTTGGCTCTCTTTGAATTTGAAAATTTGGCTCATGTTTAGACACTAATGAGATGCATACTAGGGAACCATTTTCCTAGCTTTGATGTTTTGTTTTCCCCATTTTGAAAATTAAACATGTTTAATGCCTCTGCATTGTAAAAGGGGAAGTTAGGTAAGGTGAGGTACAGGATCAGGCCTGAAACTAAATATCTTAATTTTTAAAACATTTTCTGAGATCTGATTGGAAAAGTAGATGTTGTATTAATCAATATGGATCCTTATCCTTGACAGCATGAAGATGAATTGTTTCTTTTGATGGGGAGGGTGCCAGTGAAAAGTTTATTTCTTTACTCAACTTTTTGATAATCTCCAAGCAAAATTTGGGATCTTCATACGACTCTGTGGTGTTTTCTACATCCTCTTTTTGTAGATTCTTCAGGTACCAGTTATGTAATAGAGAAAAAGAACATCATGGAAATATCATTCCAGTAGCATGAAGGGGCCAAGCATGTTGAAATCATCCCATTAGCTCTTGCTTTCTGTTCACCATTAGCCATGACCCTTTAAAAATGCTCAGTGATGGAAGGTGCTTGCATGAGCCTGAAACCCGATTCTCATTTAAAGTAGTTATTCAGTTATGAGGATCAAGCAACAGGAATGCAAAAAGCTGTAAGGCTGGTTTTTGTGGAAAAAATGCATTATCATTTACCCACTCAGTCCTTGGACTGTGCAGTGATGAGCAGAAAACAAAATCAAAGCTGGGTGAAGGGTTGGGCTTTGTAAGGAGCTTGGATCTATGAGCTGCAGTTATATAGGATGACCCTTTCATAGGAGCTGTGAGGTTGAAATCCCTCTATGGACAATATAGAGGGGTGGCAGAAAGAAAGAAACAACCACAGAATTTGTACACTGTTTGGCATTCTATCCTGTCCATGTAATTCTATAAATTGGTCATCAACATTCTGCTAGCAAAGATCATAGAGTCATGGAATATTCTGAGGTGGAAGAGAGCTAAAAGAATCGAGTCCAACTTCTGGCCCTGCACAGGACAACCCCCAATCATACAATGTGCCTGAAAGCATTGTCCAAATGCTTCTGGAACTCTGTCAGCCTTGGTGCTGTGACCACTTCCCTGGGGAGCCTGTTCCAGTGCTCAACCACCTTCTGGGTGAAGAAGCTTTTCCCAATATCCACCCTAAACCTGCCCTGACACAACTTCAGGCCATTCCCTCGGGTCCTGTCACTGATTGCCACAGAAAAGAGATCGGTGTCTGCCCCTCTGCTTCCCCTGATGAGGAAGCTGCAGACTGCAATGAGCTTTCCTCTCAGTGTCCTCTTCTCCAGGCTGAACAGACCAAGTGACCTCAGCTGTGCCTCATAAATCTCTCCTCCAGAGCCTTCACTATGTTCTTAGCTCTCCTTTAATGCTTTCTAATAGCTTAATGTCTTATATTGTGATGCCCAAAACTGCACACAGTACGAAGATGTCACTTCTTACTGATATCAAGGGTGGAATTCTTCTTCCATTTTAGACCCCTGTGACTCACACATCTTGAGATGAAAGGGGCAGACGAGTTTGGATTTATAACAGAGCTTCTGTAGCAGGGATGATCTCTCTTTTCTAGAGCTAAGATATTTTTACTAAAGTGAAACATTTTTGAGTCTCCTGCCTTGGAGTAATGTCTTATGTATCACCTGTTTAAGGAGAATGTAGCTCTATGTCCTTGTAAAGTTTGTTTTGGACATCATTTATTTCTGCCAGCTTAGGTTTCTGACAGAGCTTGATGCATAGCTTTGTGAATGCCATTGCATTGTCAGAATCTGAAAGAACCTTCTTCAACATTTGACTTGTGACATTAGGAATCCGTCACTGCTACCAAGCAGAGGGCAAATACTGATGGCCAAAGAACACAGGGACTCTGTTTGGCAGGTTGGTGCTTGTGCTAGAAAGTAAGGAACGGTATCAGAAAGTCATGCATGTGCATGAACTCTTCACACTCAGAAAAAAAAGTTGAAAATTTGCCTCAGCTAGGAGCAACACTGCTTAGATTCCTTATCAGTGTTGCTTTTATGGTTGTTTTTCTTAAGTCTCTGAAAGATTGCATCCATTTATAAGTGAGTAACCACTGGTTCTTGTCCTGTGACATTAATCTCTCCTTGCCTTTCTGCATTTAACTGTCTAAATGATGCATCTTTACACAGGTCCTGCTCCTACAGGCTACTCCTGTTGGGGGTACCCTTCCGTCAGATGTATCCTTGTATTTTCCACAGAATTCCACAACAAGTATTCATGTGCTGTCCTCACATTCCCCCCATACATGTAGGAAAATCGAAGTAGATTGTCTTATCTGGATTACTTCTGGGTTACATCTGGACTACTTCTGCATCCACCTCTAGGCCTACGCTCTCACACCCAAGTGTATAAACCTGGCTCTTGTATTAAGAGTCTCCAGGAACTCTTGCAGCTCCGTACCTTCGCAAAATTTTCAGTATATCTATAGATGATCTAAAATTAAAAAGAAAAGTGTTCTGACAAGCCCTGTAATCCTGGGTAGCTCATTACATTCCATTGTGTATTTGATCCTTGTTATGTTTTCTCTGCATAAAACAAAATACAGGAATATACGCATGCTTTTGTATATTTATTCTCACGAGCGTGGTGTTTTCCTGCTAGCTTTCTACCAGAAAAGAAATGAAAGCTCAAGCATAACGCCAGCATTTCTTATTTCTGTAGGAGATTTATGTTCATTCGATGGGAAAAAGGAAACAACAATGGTAAAGTTCTCAGGCAATTAGGAAAATTGTAGAGCTTGTTGCCTATGTGCTCAGTAACAGAGAAGTAATATATTTGTGCTTTTCAAGGCATTCCAGCACTTTTGAGTCAGCGTTACATTCTCTAATTACATGTAATAAACAGGTAGTGGAATAGACCAGCATGGGGCTTGAGAGTCTGAGTCCTCGTACAGCACAGAAATGCTCATAAAGAGACTTTTTAGTAACAGAGGAGACAATTAAGCGTGGCATCAGTGATGTTGCAGTTTTAACATATGTCCAAAACCCTTGCTTTGAAGGGCAGAGTAAATCACCAGAGGACTGCAGTGGCTCTGATATGATTAAACACAAATTTTTCTGCACTCTTCTTCCAATTATCTTGTGGGTAAAAGATTTTATAAGCTCATAACATCTGAATCTGCAGCTCTTTCCACTGCAGCTACTGATATAGAGCGTTACCTCCGCATGAATGGCAAGGTCTGACTTTACGGCTGTTCATGGTCCCTAAGCATGTCCATAAATGGCAAATCCAGGTGCCAGGGAGCAGAGTCACACAAAGTGTTTGACTGTTCCATTACAGTACCTGACTGAACGCTGGGGAGACTCCTCTGGTTATACTGGTTATTTTTGTGAGCTATTGAACTAATATCAGTGGTGTCCCTTTCTAGTGGTGTCCATGAGGAAATGATTAATGCTGACCTGCTGGCTCTCAGTGTCTTCGCTTTGTAGCACATGGTGTTGGAAATCATTAGGGACTGAGTTGTTAAGGCTTGTTTTATGGATCTAGCACAACACCTAGAGAATGACTCTCAGCTGTGCTCCTGCTGTTTGACAGCAGTGGTGCTGCGTAATGCAGTAGGGAGTCAGGACCTTGAAATGTATAAAACTCAGTCTGCAATTGCAAAATGTTTAGTTTTGCACTAAATTACACTTTGCTTGGGTTTCTGCTGAATTATTGAGGCTATAGTGGTTTTGACTCTTTCTTGCTTACCTTAAATTAAACACTTTACCTGGTTTCAGTGGGGAAGAGGTGAGCAGGACTGGTTTTGGTTATTGCAAGCGTGGGGAAAATAATAACATAGGAGATAGGAGTATAGTTTAAAGACACTTTTGTATACCCCCCCACCCCCCAAGGTGTGATGGTTATGTTTCCCCAGTTAGAATAGCCTCTGGGTACCCACAAACTTCGATTTCAAAGGCTGCAACAAGGGACAGGAGCATCAGCCTGGGGCATTACACTGATCTCATGTTTTTTGCTCCTCCAGGAAGCAAAACCCGCTTGTCCTCTGCTTAATATCTGCTCTTGGAGAAAGGAGTGGGGGATCCATGCTCATACGTTTGTAGCAAAACAACTGCTTTCTGATCTGGTTCGTTTGTTTGAGAGATTTGAAAAGCTCATTATTTCTTTCTGACAGCATCCATTCTGAGAAAATATTCTTACATAGTTTGTAGTGCTTGGCTGGTTCATGTTGATTGCTTGGAAGCAAATACAGGGTAAATGAGCCTCTGGTCCTCCTGCTTTTTTTGGAGAATATTTGCTGAGTAAGAGGAAGAAAAAAATAAGAATGAGTGCAGTGGCATGGATAAACAGTCAAAACCCTCATGTCAAAGGAGGGTCCCCTTTCTTTCTTTCGATCTTGCTATCCTTCCTTCCTTCCTTCCT
>VZRN01005828.1:773824-829349 GCA_013397935.1 Dasyornis broadbenti | reverse complement strand
GCTGACAGGAGGCTGTTGGTCCAGTCCAGGCTTCTCTGTAGTTCATTGGTGGAAACCTTGGGCCCTCCGACTGGAGGAGCATCTCTGGGGTGTGCAGTGTCCTCTGTGAGGTATTGCCAGGTGAAATCACCCCAGAGTCAAGGCTTCCCCCATCTTCTGGCTGCCTGTACAAGTGGCACATGTGTACTGCTTCCTCCCACACGCCTCTGACCACCAGTGTTGAGGCAAAAGTCAAAACTGAAATGGCTTCTCACAAGCTGCCATGGAAGGAAGCATCCGAAGGGAACGTGTTCTTCAAGTACCCCCTTCTCTTGGCAGTCTTCAAAGCACACACGACACACTGCAGCTCTGTGGCTGCCGGCCTGCCTTCCTTACTTCCCTGAGAGATGTGCCATCCCAGTTGGACACAGCCACGCACACAAGCAAGCAAGCCCGGGACTCTGCTGCTTCGTTCTTCACCTTTGGCAACAGCACGTGCCTTTGTTCTCCCTGCTGGGCTGCAAAGATTCATCTGCTTCGCTCTCGCACAGAAAGAGCACCTTACCAGCACAGCAGCTCTCCAGCGCACAGAAGGTGAATAAAGAAGTCGCACAGCAACATGCTTGTGTGCACTTTGTAGAGCATTGCGAAAATCCAGATGAAAGCTCATTCCCAAGCAAATTTATCTGAATAGGCTCTCTCTGCTTCAACAAGCAACTCACAGCCCTTGAACTCTGGGGCAAAATATGGAGAGAGAGATTGAGCGAGTGAGAGAGAGAGAGAAGCACTTTCCCACAGCTTCAGGCTTGCAGAGCTCAAGCAGTTAGAGCTGCCACAGAAGGAAGCATCTGAAGAGAAGGTTTCCTCAAGTATCCCCTTCCCTTCGCAGGCTTACCAGGCTGCGAAGAGTCATCTGCTTCGCTCTTGCACAGAAAGAACGGCACAGCAGCTCTATGGTGTGCAGAAGGCGAAGGAACAAGCTGCACAGCAATGTGCTTGTGTGTACTTTGTAGAGCATTGCAAAAATCCAGCCGAAAGCTTGTTCCCAAGCAGAGTTAGCTGAATATGCTCTCTCTGCTTTCACAAGCAACTCACAGCCCTTGAACTCTGGGGCACAACGTGCAAATAGAGAGAGAGAGAGAGAGAGAGAGAAAGAGAGAGAGAGAGAGAACCACTTTTCTACAGCTTCAGGCTTGCAGAGCCCAAGCACAAGCAGCTAGAGCTGCCAGGGAAGGAAGCATCCAAAGAGAAGGCATTCCTCAAGCACTCCCTTCTCTTGGCAGCTTTGAAAGAGTGCATGACACACTGTGGCTCCGTGGCCGCCTTCCTTTATTCCCTGAGAGACGTGCCCTTCCATTTGGACACAGCCACGCACACAAGCAAGCGAGCCTGGGGCTCCACTGCTTTGTTCTTGGAACATAAATCACTTCAAACCCTCCCCAGGGGGCACTGGATGGGACTGGGAGCAATCCAGGGAAAGGCTACACACTTCACAGATGAAAAGATGCAGAACTCTGCAGGCACAGAACTGGCCTAAAGAGGGACATAATTAACCTCTTCACAGCTAGGCTTCGTAACAACAAGCAGCAGGGCATGGAGGTGTTGTTGGATTCAAGAAAACACTTTGCTTCTTGCAGTAAATAGGCAGCACAAAAATTCAGAAACAACAATGTGAATATCTTAGTTCAGTCAACTAATTTAAAAATGTGATTTTTGGGCTGGAAGCAACTCATTAGCTGCAGCCTAAAGCTTTCCCAGTAAATCTTAGGAACAATTGAATGATTTCATATTATAAAAAGCTTATTATTATAACTGGATATTTTAAGTGCCAGGAAAATCTACAGAACAGTACCTTGCAGCAAAATCTTGTAAGTGATGCACGCACTTCCAATTACATGCTGTCTTGACCATTTCTGCATGTGTTCAGTTGCTTAGCGCCATCGTGTATGCTCACACTCTCAGCAGGAGAGTTCATAATTCTCAGCAGAAACACATCCCTGATTAGGAAAAAAAAGGTTAGAAAAGTACAGAGAAATATTTTCAGGTTATGTTAAAGGTGATAAAATGATGGGGAATGATGGGCAATGCTGCAATCCCCTTAAGCTTACTTGCACAGAAAGAATGAGATGAGCTATTTTCTGTGGAAGCTGGAAAGTAGGGTCTATTAACAGGGTGTATAATTTACTCTGTATAAACATTTTGATAGAAGCAGATCTTGGGAAATATTGTACTATACCAGGAGAGTGCCTTCTTTTCCTTCATTTAATTAAATAGGAATAAATAGGCATTTTTGATACATCATCTTTCATCAGGTGCTTGCCAGGTGTTCATTAAGTAACAGCTTTATTTATTTATTTTCATTGTCAGGTTAAAAAATTAGTTCCTGTGAAAAAACTTTAAATTAGGGATTTTAAACAGATGTGGCATTAAGCAATTAGTCCTTCTCCTTTAAAAATCTCAGTCAGTCTGCACAGGCAGAAAAGAAAGGGTGAGCAGAAAAATAGATCTGTGTACACATACACGTTGCTTACTCTTTACTCAGGCATAACTGCCAGCAGCTTTGCTGGAATTTTTAAAGTAAAGATTGGAAACAATTAAGTCAGGGGTCAATGGGAAAGAGGTAAGCTCTCCAAGCAGATCACAACATTAGCTCCTGTCCTGGTTTCAGTAAATTTGAATCTAAAGCATCTCTCCCTTACCAGGTACAGGTTCTGTAAGAGTCTTTGCAAGGAAGAAAACACCTTAGATAAAATGCTTTGGCTGATCAGTGCTTTGGTCTTGGTCCTGTTTTCAAATAGATACTCACAACGATTTGCATTATCTCCCCAGCCTACATCTCTAATCTCCTAGATCCAAAATACAGACATTTAAAATGCTGGGTCAGTGTTACTCTAGAGTATGCAGAGCAAGGGACATAAGACTTGCCCCAGCATGTGGTTTTGGCTGTCCTGGGTCCAGAAGAAACCAGGCGAGGGAAACTGGATAGCAGCAACTCTTCCCTGGCTTTTTCTTAACAGTGATGTCTGCTACCACAGGGCATGCAATCCTTAAGGCTCCTTCTGCTGCATGCTTAAAATGCTGTCATATTCAGATAGAGGATCCTGCTCTCAGACAACAACTTTCCCCAGGAGCTGAATGAGCATCTTTTGTGCCAGCAGATTCCTGGAGATAGTAGGGAGGTTGAAAGTCAGGCAATACTCATTTTTCTGATTGAAAGCCATAACTGTTTCAAAATCTGCCAGCCACATATTTTAAAGATTTTTAAAAGATCCATTACAAGTAGGATAAGAAAGGAACTCTTCTATCGGTATGTACTAGTGGACTTACACTTGCTTTCTGTAGGGGCTGTGACATCCCCCGGTGTGCAGGTGCCTGTATTAAGTTACTCGATGTCAAATAAAAGCCCAGTCATGGAGGAGAGGCTTTTCGCCATGTTGTTCTTAAGGCTCTGATCCAGAAATTCGGGCACTTAATTTTACATGTGTACATGTCATTTCCATTGACAGCCACAAAACAAATTGTGTATCTAAATGTGCTGATATGCTTTTCTGGCTTGCAGCGTAAATCTGTGACTGAGCAGCTGTGGCAGACTGTTTTATGAGAGGATGGCAATGTAGTTATGTATAGAAGATGTGTATAGAATATAGTCGAGTATAGAATGAACTGATGTTCAGAGTACAGAAAGATTGCCACAAATAGTTTACTTCATAGAATCAGAGAACATGGAATCACAGAATCATAGAACACGGGATCATAGAATCACTAAGTTGGAAAAAACACTTAAGATGATAAAGTCCAACTATAAACCTATCATTGCCAACTCCACAACAAAACCATGTCCTAAAGTGTCATGTCTGCATATCTTTTAAATATTTCCAGGAATACTGACTCAACTGCTTCCCTGGACAGCCTGCTTGATCACCCTTTTGGTGAAGAATTTTCTCCTAATATCCAATTTAAACCTCCTCAGCACAACATGAGGCCACTTCTTTTCATCCTATAACACACTTGCCACTTGGCAAAAGAGACTGACACTCACCTCACTACAACCTCCTTCCAGGTAGTTGTAGAGAGTTAAAAGGTTTCCCCTCAACCTTTTCTCCAAGCTAAGCAGTCCCAGTTCCCTCAGCTGCCCTTCCTAAGACTTAGGCTGTTTCCTATTGCTCGGTTTCTATTTGTTTGCTGTGAGGGGGGAATGTCTCAAATCCTATGCACAATGTCTCTTTATCTTATACAAAAACGAATCCTCCTACTCTGACTTAAGATAGTGGCAAACTTTCACTGGCTTAAACTGGCACTGGAGCAGTTCAGGAACTGCATGAGAATACTGGAAGCTTGCTTTTAGTTTTGCCATTCTTCATTACATCAAACAGTGCCAAGCAACCACTAGACTTGGGCTGGGTGGGCGGAAATGTATTCTTCAGCAAGTGGTTAATGGTTGGATTTGTTCAATTAAAATGGATGCAATTTTGGTGCATGATGTCAATTTGATTAAAGACTGTATACAGTTATTCAGGAATAAGTGGATAACAGTACATATTTTAGTGAAAACTGAGGGTATAAGAAACAGCAGGAGTAGAACATGAAAATTACAAAAAGAACTGAAGTGGACTGTTTAACAGCTAATTAGAGTCATCAACTGAGCAATTTTAGTTTGCATAACTGGAGGCATTATGCCATTGAACAGGGATGTGCATGAAATATTTCATTAGTTTCTGGGAATTTCAATACTGGAAAGTTACTAAGAAATATTTCAAGAGGGAGAACAAAAATTATCAGAGGCCGGGGATCAATTTAACAGAGTATCTAGACAAAAGAATGAAAAATTCACATGAACAAGTTGGCTAAATATTAGCTAAAATAGAAATATGTTAATAATCTAGCAGTTAAGAGTAAAGAAGCTCAAATAGCTGATTTTGAATCTAATGGTAAAAGAAAAATTTCCCTTTAAACTTACATATGTTCTCCCTTTTTTCAACTTCACTTGCATCCTCTTACCTTTTCAGTAGTTCTTTAACCTTGAGAAAAATCAGCAGTTTCCTTTAATTGCAGAACCACAAATAGGCATTGCTGCCACTTGTTTGAGCTGTACAAATCGTAATAATGATTACCTTAATTAATTTCCCTTTGAAGTACAGCAATGTTTTAAAGATAAAATATCTAGATTTGATTTAAAATTTTTCTACAGATATAGAATTTACAAATCATAAAATGCTCTTCCAATGGTTAATTATTACCATTATATCATACCATATACCATTATACCATTAATTATTACCATTGTAAAAGAAACAAAACACTAAAATTATGAAGCTAATATTTTATGACTCAACCAAAACCTTTCATTTACTTTAGAGCCATGAAACTCTTCAGCTCTTCAGCTCACACATATTTCTCACATGGATACAATACTTGACTGTAAGTTAAAGCTGAAGTCCTTTCTCAAGGTAAACAGAGAGACCATACTAAACTTTGCATTAGAAGAACTATTTTTCAATCTTTTAATTGTTCCTGAAGCCGTAAGTGTCACCCTCTTTCTGACTATGGACTGTTCTTTTGTAGCGAGATTATCACTGACAGCAAAAAAATAATAAACCCATCCCCTTACCTGGTAAAAGGTCCAAGAATTAGAGTAGCCTTTTTAGTCACTCTATCACAGGAAGCTTGCCTTCTGGGTTAACTTCCAGGGGCCTGTCTTGCTCCAGGTCAGGCTACACTACTGTGCAGGCATAGCTTGATAATTTTCTTTAACCCATACACATGTATGTTTAGATTTGGCCATGCTAAATGAAAATATGTTAGCCAGTTTTCAGCTTAGCAAGCCACCCACATCTTTCTGGAGTTTTGATGATTATCCTGATCTGCTCTGCACCGATGTGGCGTCACCTCGAGTCCTGAGGGCAGTTTTGGCACCACAATAAAAAAGGGACAAAAAGCAGTTAGAAATTGTCCAAATGAGGGCAACAAAGATAGTGAAGGTCCTTGAGGAGGACCCACAGGTGGAGTAGCTAAGGTCACTTGGTCTGTTCAGCCTGGAGGAGACTGAGGGGAGACACTGCAGTTACAACTTCCTTGTGAGGGTCAGAGAAGGGACAGGCATTGATCTCTCATCTCTGGTGGTGACCAGTGACAGGACCTGAGGGAATGGCCTGAAGCTGAGTATAGGGAAGTTTAGGCTGGATATTAGGAAAAGGTTCTTTACTGAGAGGGTGGTTGGGCACTGGAACAGGCTACCCAGGGAAGGGGTCTAGCCTGACAGAATTCAAAAGCATTTGGACAATGTTCTCATGCACGTGGTGGACTTCTGGTCATGTGCAGGGCCAGGAGTTGGGCTCGATGATCCTTGTGGGTCTTTTCCAACTCAGAATATTCTATGATTCTATGAAATTCTTGTATCATTTATCCATTTTTATCAGTCATTGTCTACTTCTTTGAGATAATTTCCCACAGTGTTAAACTGCACATGGGTAAGAAACTACCCTGAGGACCCAGCCAGAAACTTACCCTTGTTTGCAGTTACATGGCTAAGAAAGTTTTCAGTACACACAGGGTAAGTTGTGCAGATTTTTGTACCATCTGAATTTCGTCTTGTGAATAACCAGGCCTCTTTTTCCAATCTACATCACTGGTACTTATCCTCCAGTTCCTACTCTTAGATGCCCTTAGGGCATAACCTCTGCTCTTCCAGGAAGACTTTTCTGGAAAGAAAACAAAATGGAAAGCACACAATATAACAAAAGAAAGCCATCATTCACTTGCACAACATGGGCACCTAAATTCATGAATGCCAAGCAGGGTTCTGGAAATTCTTTTCTCAATCCATTGTTCACTGAAATCTCCTCTGCTGGAAATAATGGACGTCAGTTTAGATGAGTTGAGAGCCCTGTTGCCTGCATTTTCAAATACTCATCAGGATCTAACTAGTAAAGAGTGGTAAAATGGGTAAGGTTTCACTTGTAATCTCTGCTGCTTTTCACCAGCAATAAATTAACTTAGGAAAAAAACAAAAACCCAACAGCAGTGTCACTTTAAATATGAAAACTTATAACATGCTGCCCTTCAGTATTAAATTCTAACCGTGTAGCAGATTAAAATAATAAAATGACAAAGAAAAGTACACTTTCCACTTTTCAGGCACAAAGAAAGCATTGATCAAACATAATACACACAGCAGAACAGAGAGCAGGGCTCTTTTTAAAAATAAAGATTAGCTAAAAACATTTAAAAGGCTTTAAATACAAAAAGACCCTGCAGGTTTGGCTCTCTGAATAATGATTCAAAATGTTATCACAAAAGAATATGATTTTTTATTATGGCTTTTATCAGGATGACTTCTCACATAGCTCTCCAAATGAATTCAACCTTGGGAGCTAATCCTCCTGCTGACAAGTGAGTTAATGTTATTTAGACCTCCAGATCTTGAGTCTGAATGGTGAAGTCTGGATGAAGAAAACATGGGCCAATCCAAGCCCTTTTTTGCACCCTGGACAACACTCTCAATGTCACTGCATGGGGTGCAAGCCTTACACTTTTAAATAACTTACCCAAAGTTTTATTACAAGCTACTTTCAGTCTTTTCTTGAAGGGTTTGCTGCTGCAGTAGGACTGAACACAGAAAAATCTGGCTAAAAACAAGAGTTAAAATTTCCAAATAATTTAATTACATATATTTACTCTATCCTTTTTCTCTTTTTATTATGCATTTTATTATATATTTAAATTGATCTATCTGTGAAATATTAAATTATAACAAGATGCACACCTAAAGGCTGCCAGTGCTAACTAAAACATGATCAACTTCAAAAGAAATAGATCTTCAGTTAGGGACAGCAGGCAAATACTTTTTTGGAGCTGCAGCTTCTCCTAAATATTGAAGGAAGATTGTTCCATTAACCCAACCTCAGCTTGGGTTAAGCAACCACACTATAAAATAGTATCAGGGCTGCAGAAAGGACTTGGATTAGCAGTGGAGAGTTCATACTCAGTAGCTGTGTAGCCAAACTCCATTTGATGCACAATCAGGTAAGGGTTTCCATGTGCAAACAGGATTCAAGTGCATAAAAACATCAAGGGCATGATCAGACATTCTTTTCAGTCCAAACAAGCCTCTGTCTGGCCTGATCCTCTCTACCCATGCTACCAAGATGAAAATCTTTCAAGAAAGGTACCTTAACAGATTTTATAGGCATATATTTTGTTTATCCTTTCTCTTAATTTTCTTCTCCATCCTTTCTTCTAATTTTAATACCACAATTTCCACTAGATCTAAAAAGTGAAACTTGTGAGAACACAATAAAAACTGTAGAGAAATATCCTAGTGACTGCTGTCCTATTTCAGTCCAGCGCTGAGTCACATGTCTGTGGCAAATCCTTTCGAGACACGGTTTTCCTCCATATACCTAATAAAGTATTTCATTGTTCCGTGTACACATTACCTCACTCCAAGGGTTTTCACATTAGTAAAGCATCCTCTTTTTTACCCTTAAGTTGTAAAAATGTTGCTGTCAAATGCTGACAGAGACAGGAAAAGCAGACCTAATTTACAGCCTTATAGCCTTCGATCATAACCCGACTCTAATGCTGAAGAACACTCACCTGTAGCAGTGAGTATCCTGTTTCTTCCTTCTGGAATGAACTTGTATGATATTAAGGCCAAATACTGTCATTTTCTCTCTTGATATAAAATTCTCTGTCTTCACAACTGTTTCCAGCCTTCTGATGTATTACACTCCTGCATTTTTCAGTGTCCCTTTCTTTCCAAACTGCACGCCCTTTGTGAGCCTCTGTAACAGGGAGGGATACCGGTCCCACGCAAGATTTGTTTAATCCTTCTGTCTAGAATGAACAATGTGAAGAAACAAGAGTTCTGAATCCAGGCTATAAGGAGATGAAATAAGGTGTATTTTTCTGCACAACTGAGGTTTGAAGTGTAGCTGAACCTTTGCAACTGCAGTGTGTGTGGAAACTGCCACACAGCAGGCCTGTTGTGGAAAAATCATTAAGGGAATGCTATGTAGGAGTTCAAATAGAATTTTTTTAATTAATAGTATCCGATGCTATTCCAAGCTTTGTGTGACTGATGAATTTAGTAAGAGGGAAAGCATTTCCTCTCACAACGTTGCTGAGCTTTGTCCAGCTGAGGATGATGTCATGTGTGCTGCATAGTTGCAAAGGTTCGAAGAAGTCAATTACAAACTAATTTAGAAACCATCCTATCTAACCTGAAACAGAGACAGTGTATATAAGATAAAACCAGAATAAATACATGGAAAGTGTAATACTCTTTCAGGACAGTGCACAGCAAAAAATACCTGGGCAGACAGAATGGTATAAATGCTGAAAATACATTACATGTGTGAGGCTGTATTGCTGGAAGTTCTCCATTTTTGAATTACTCAGCACAGGATTCCCCATCTCACACCACTTCCCTGAAAGTCATTCCTCTTCTTGCCAATCCGGCTCAGCTCTGAGAATTGCCAGCAGGAGTGAGGCAGGGGCTGAACTCTGCCTGTGTGCATCCACAGCGTGTCTCCTAGGGCTGTCAAAGTGTCAGTCACTTGCAGTTTGGGTAGTAGCCTAGGAACCAAACTTTGGGGACTGCAGAGGGTCTCCACATCGTTCCTATTTCAGACAGGCAGTCATGCGATCCCAAAATACTACTCCCTCGTAAGTGAACTGGGCAAGGTTTGAAATGGTGAAGGTCACTAATTCTCTTTATAAATTGTTACTGTTTGAGCTCTGGTGATTCACATTGTTTTTACCACAATTTACATCTTTGCATTGAGCAAAGGCTGGAGTAATATTGATTCAGGTTACAAATCTCATCAGCAAGTAAACAAATGCTCTGTTTGTGAAAGGGAATTAATGAGAGAAAAAAAGTCTGTTTAAAGAAGGATTAGCCAGGTGTGAGAGACCAGAGAAGATGATTACAGGCTCAAAACAGCTGAGGGGTTGTCAGTCATTGGCACACCTGGCACAGCAGAAGCAATGCCCCACACCTCATCCCTGGAGCCCCAAGTTAGCCCCAGAGTGGCCAGATGAGTGGAAGCCCCATTTGGGGAGGAGTGGTCACAGCAGGCCAGGGCAGATAAAACCCATTGCCCTGAGCAGCATGTAGTTGTATCCCTATTGTCCTTGGATTTTATGGCAGCTTAAACCACACTAGGATCCAAGGCAATAGCTATATCTTGCTTTTATCTTTCTTTTCCCATTTTTCTGTTATTTTCTAGTTCTAATTTCCTTTTCTTGAAATGTAGGCAATTTAAAGTTGGATGGGTAGAATTTTCCAAGTCGATGCACTGTGAAATGCCTTATTTTGATAGAATGTTTGTTTAAAATTTTGCCAGATTCCTGATTTTCTGAAATTTTCCATTAAAGCTTGTTTTTCAACTTCCTGAGGATATTGTTGCATTTCTCCTGTGCACCCACCTCAAGAAAAAGTGGTACTTCAAGCCCCTTTTGAATAAACTTGCCAAGCAAGGACTGGAGCTCAACACCGGCCATCATGGTGCTTTTCTTTTCAGGTCAGAAGTAAAATTTCTGATCCATCAATGCAGCAAGCTCATTCCTTCTGGTGATTTCCAGCAAAGTAGTGACTTCCCTCGATATTATCATCCACCAGGGACAGTGTGTGGAAACAGAGCTAAAGCTGTTGGAGGTGTGGAGTCTGGAGGAGCTGTGGGGGAACTCAGCTTGCTCTTCTGCAGCAGTATTGATTCTGAAGCATTGACAGTAGTAAAGCTTGCTTTTGTCAGAAGATTACCACATCCATGGTTTTTAGGACACACAGGAAGCAGGCAGCACAGTAAAAAGATGCCTTAAAACAATCCTGCCAGGATTTGTGGCTTTTTCATGTATTTATCTGATATTTATCTGATATTTTGACCAAGGGCACTACTGAGACCCTGGTGAACCTCTTTTGAACTTCCTCCAGAACTCACATGGAGTGTGAGGAATTGAGGCAAACTGCCTGCTTTGGTGACGCTGCAGGGAGATTGTCTTTGCTTCCTTCCAGATGAAACAGGACTAATTCCAAGCTGAGATATTAGTATAGGCTGAGCTGAACATATCTAAAGAAAAAAGCATGAACTTCAGGAACAGAGACTTCAGTAATCTTTTATTTTATGCAGAAGATATTATTTAATGCATCAATAATTTCTTCTTTTGAATTATTCCAGCAGAATTATGTTACATACAGAAGTGACTATTGAGGGAAGCAATGAAGGGAATACTGTGGCAACACTAGTCTGGGCCTGAAGAACTGAGAGCTGTTTTTAATCCCCCTACATAAACTTTAAGAGTTGCTTAAACTACACAAACACACAAGATTGTCAGTCTAGTGAGCCAAGTGATGTAGCCCTGGAATGGGAAGCAATACAGCTGCCTCAGCATGGCACTGTGCCCAGGCCAACAAGCACTGTTAGAGAGCTGACAGGGCTGTGCTACCTTCAGGTCCCAGTCTAGTTTTGCTACCACGTCAACATACCAACTATCCTGGAACCCAGTTCACCATTTCTCCTATAATGCTGAATCTTAAAAAGGAGTCTTTAAAGCCAACTCCATGAAGTCATTTAACACCTACGCTTCCACAGACTTTCAGGACTTCATTTGTTTCTCTCTTCGCCTCATTGGCACAGAGGCTCTGGCTTCATCTTTGTCTTTCATCTAAGCTGTATCTCTTCAGAGCAGAGTTAATTTCTTACTATGCAGTACATCCTCACACAGTATCCACTTTATGTTCGTGGAGACCCCTGACTTCTAGTGAATTTTAAATAACAGTAGTGATTTGGCTGAGCTTGCAAACCACCAACACGCAGGAATGACAGGAAAGAGCAGACAAGCTGCAGAAAAAAAACACATTAATACTTTTATGGCAAGTTCTCCCGAGGGCAAAAAACCAAAGGAATATTTTATTTAAATTATTGACCCACTCTTTGAGCTTATGTGGGCCATCCATCAGTGCCAATTCACTAACTGCAGGAAGGGCACTAATCCTATGGTTTTTGTGTTCCACCTACCCCAAATCCAATTTTACTGCTGTTGAAGGATTTGCCAAGCCCCCTGTTTTAGCAGAGGAAAAAATCAGGGATATGACATCTGCTTTATAATCTTTTATACTTAGAAACAGTTATTACATTTAAATAGGTATGTTCTGAAATGCTCAGATAACTATCCACCAGCATTTATTGCCATTGATTAGAAAATTGTTAAATCAATTTTCAGAACTGATGATCTTTAAACCCAAGCATGACTATTTATGATTTTTATCAATAAACCACACTAATCGGATTTCCAAAGTTTTAGTCCAGATTCAATTGGTTTTTGTTTTGATAAAGGGAAAAGAGTAAAAAATACAATTAAACCAGACAAAATTAGAACTTGAACACAGATGCTCACATAGAGGACAAGGAGGTCGCAGCTTCTTCCTGTACAGTTAGAGAGATCACCACTTAGATATTCACATTTCTTGCTCTAGCAAGAAAAAGCTACATGCAGCTTGAAAATACTGTTTGAGTTTCAGTGCTGGGCATATACCCCCAGGCCATTTCCAGTACCACAACTGTGTCACCCCACTGCTATGAGCTCCATCTCAGCAGACTGAAGGGCAGGTAGCAGCTCAGCAGGTGGTAGATCTTCCAAATGAGTATTTCCATTTAGAAGAAACTTCCAGAGGAATAATTTACGTAACCTCAAATTATTGGTGTCCCTTGGGAAAAGAACAGGGCAGCGAATATAAGCTGATATGTTCAGCTCCCTACACCCCAAGAGAAAGGAAAGAATATGCATGCCACCAGATAATCCTAATAGAAGTGCTCAAACATAAAAATAATCACCAAAAGACTTCTCTATATACCTCATTGGCAAGCTTTGTGTTTTATACAGACTTGTCTTATTTTTGAGTAACTAGAGAAGTATAGAAATGCCTGTACTAAGGAATTATTAATATTAGCTGAACTTTCTCATATTGTCATTGCTCTTGGGTTTGCTGTCATGGCTTTTGCCCTGAAATATCCCGTGGGAATGATCTTGTTCAGTTATGATTATGGAGGATCACCACCTTTGTATTTCTTTTCAGAAACAGACATTTTCTACTGGTAAAGACACCAGAATGCTCCCCCAAGGAAATTATCCTGGAAGTAGCAATATGTTAAGAACTGAAGCCCAAAGCCCTGTGAAAACTGTGTAAGAGGATTTTTTAATATTCCTCTAAGAGTTCAGCTTTGGCCTTTTGCCAGAGGGACTGTCTAATGTTTGGTTTATGTTGAGGGTTTTTTTTTAATAAAGGATTACAATCTGGCTAGCAAAGTTTGTAGCCTCTTAGAAGATGCAATTTTAATGTTATATATTCTGCGTCCCACATCTTCTTTCATTCTGCCAGTATTAAAAACAATCTGTTAGACTCATTACCAGTGTTATTATCTTCTATTCAGCAGTAATAACAAATGCAAAAGTACAAGTCGGGAAACATATGCCAGACGAGTGTTTAGCCTATTAAATACACACTACTTATACAGATGTTTAATTTCATTTTTCTGTTTTACTCATCTAATTACCCAAAGACACTAAGGGACTGGAATAGATTTGGAAAATTGAAGCTGAGGTAGAGACAAAGTCTCCAGTGAACTCATAAGAAGTATTTTGGCTATGAACATATCCTAGATATACAGAATTAGCAAAAAAATATAATACCGTGAAAGAATTGATATAGTGACTGTGTGTAGTAAAAACAGGAACTAAATCGTGAACTACTGTAGCAGCCACACAACAGTCACTAACTGATGGTTTTAGCAATTCATAGCCTTCATGGATAGGGTAATATGCACTCTTCAGGAGCTGGCATCAGTGCAGTTCCTCTAGTTCAAAATAATACCTGAAAGAGTCATGCAGTTAGGTTTCAGTTTAACATGAAGATTTTTAGAAGTCCCCTTGCAAGAATGTGGGTAGACATGTAATTAACAGTAGCAGTCACAAATAAACAGCAAATGTTTTTTTTAGAACACAAGATATTAAATGTTGCTGTGCTCTTCATCTGAAAATGGCTAATAAGAAACAATACTTCTCATGCTGTTGGCTGAGATACTAACTCAGGCTGTTACCCTCAGTTATTTTGAATAAGTTACTTGACATTGGTTTTGGAAATCATTGTATAACTGCAAAACTTCCGAATCTGTCAAGCAGGTATCATATAACCCCTGAACTCAGGGAATGGGTAAGTTACATGTGGTTACCTGTGATGTTATCTGCGAGTTATACCTTTGGTGCTGATAAAATGGCTTTTTTGAGATAGTAAACATGCTATGGAAATAACTGCAGAATCATAGCATCATTAAGATTGGAAAAGACCTCCAAGTTCTTCAAGTTCAACCTTTGACCTAATAACACCATGCTCACTAAACCATATCATAAGTGTCACCTCAACTCTTGAACACTTCCTGGGATTGTGACTCCACTACTTCCCCGGGCAGCCTGTTCCAATGCTTAACCACTCTTTCAGTGATGAAATTTTTCCTAATATCCAACCTGAACCTCCCCTGGTGTAACTTGAGATGATTTTCCCCTTGTCCTATTGCCAGTTGCCTGACAGAAGAGGAGACCCCCACCTCACTACAATTACTGCCATTGAAGAGACCTGCTCTCAGGACACTGACTTACAAGAAGGGTATTTCACTGATTATGGCCTAATTCTTCAAAGTGTTAAACATCTTAAAATGAGACACACTCAGCCCTTGTATCATTCTTTGACTTCTATGGAGACTGAGGATGCTCATTATTTTGTAGAATGAAGCTTCTCAATCAAAAATACATGTGTAATTGTTAAAATTAACAGAATTCACATATGTGAATATTTTGTTTAGAGGAGCCTGAGGTAACTTTACATTTTGCACCTGTCAACAAACCAGTATAGACACATTTTTGCCCAGTATGAGCAGAGCTATGTATTATATCTCTGGACAGCCATTACTGGTAACTTCCTGCAGTAGGTTGACCCTGGCTGGATGTGAGGCACTCAGCAAAGCCTCTCTATCACTGCTTTCCACAGCTGGACAGGGGAGAGAATATAAAATGAAGGGTTCATGGGTTGAGATAAGGACAGAGAGAGCTCACTATTAAATACTGTCATGGGCAAAACAGACTCGAATTGGGGATATTGATTGGATTTATTACTAAGAAAATCAGAGCAGGATAATGACAACCAAAAACAAACCTTAAAACACCTTCCATCCACCTCCCAGTTCCACACCTGTACCACCATGGTCTGCACCATGGGCTTGGTGTCTGCATAGTTGTTCTTCTCACATGTTCTCACTCAGCTCTTCTCTGGCTGCAATTACAACTGTGCAATGATTTTTTTTCCTTCTTCTTCCTCTTCTCCAATTTGTGTTCACAGAGGCATTGCCACCATTCCTGACTGTCCCAGCCTTGGCCAGCAGCACATCCATCTTTGGAGCTGCCAGGGCTTGGCTCTGCTGGACATGAGGACGCTTCCAGCAGCTTCTCACAGAAGCCACCCCTACAGTCCCCCTGCTAGCAAAACCTGGCCATACAAACCCAATACACTTTTAATGGAAAAGTACCTCAGACTTGACTTTTGGATTCAATGTCAAATCCAGTATCAGTGTTTTGATGTGCAAAAAATAAGAAATACTAATGAAATAAACAGTGGTGTCATATCAGGAAATTTCTCTGGTGAGCACTGGAGAACTGGATAGAAGGACAGAAAGGTCAGCTGTGCTTCCTTGAGCTTTGTGGGCCTGAAGGCTGACTTGAACTACCAAGAATGGCCCACTTCAGGTAGAAACTTGACAGTTTCCGAACATGCAACTAAGATGACAAGCAACATGCTTGAGAAGAGAGGTCTGAGTAGTGGAGCTTTCTGAACACATCTCAATCTGACATCTTTATTATTAAGAATTATACTCTTGCCATGCCTAGAAGTCCTGAATAGACAAGGGCCTATTATTTAGCTATATTGCAAACATAAAACCCATGTGTGTTCCCAAAGGTTATAATGGGACTCAAGGGTTGCTAATCCTTTTGGAAAACCTAGATTTTAGGGTTCTTAACCCATAATCATGACAACTATGTCACTGCATCTTATTTTACCCAAATAGCTATTAATTATTAAACAGATAAGTAAAATTTAACATAGCAAGAAGTGTTTATTTATCAACTCTGCATGGACATAATATTAACCATTAGATTTTCTCTTTTTGATTTTATAACTGAAAACAAAACATTAGCAGGTAATATAAAATCAATTATTTCAAAATGTAAAGCACAGGTATGTTAAGTAGTAATGCTTATTTCAAGAAGCAGTTTGTTCTACAACAGGTCGTACAGAAACAGCAGAGCAGCGGTGTGGGGGAGCAAGCCATTTTTCAATATAAAAATGTGTGATGTGAATCCATGCACTGAAATACAAAAGATTAATCATTTAGCTATCTGGGAAAAAATGCCCAGACAAATTAATTGCTGGATTCTGAAAGTCAGGAGACTAATCAAATTAAACATGTAAATGAGATACCTATGGTGTTCATTTGCAGTGTCCTTCAAGCTAATAATTAAATGATAGATTTTTAAACTAATTGTTAAGAAAACTGTCAGCTGTTAGCCTGAAATTCACAGTGGCTTTAAACTTGCGCTGCCACATTAATCGTTGAATGACAAAGACAATTCAGCTCCTGACTTTGACCTATTCCTAGCTTAAGGTACTGGACAATAAAGATTCTGCTTTCCACTGTGGAAATTTACATGACTAGAATTACTCTGAATGACAATGTATGTCACATGCATTCAGAATCCTGAGCATTTGGCAATTAATAACATTGAGGGCATTGAATAAGACTGTTAAGGAAGCTTTCCTGTCTGACCACCTAGGAGCCAATCTGACAGTCACACTCCCCCCACTCCAGACTTTCACTACTGGGACCAAAATCCCTTCACAGTGGGTGGCTCCAGTGAGCTGATGGGTGCCCCTCTTGGCTCCCTGCACACCCCACACTCACGCAGTCAGACATTTCCTTGCTGGGTCAGACCTGGGTTTCCCATAGCAGACTGCCAAAAGTCTGGTTACTTTGAGTAATTTAATCGTGGTGCACCAACCAGCTCGAGACAGTGCCTCCAGGAAGGGATCTCCAACAACGAAAAATCCATGGGCTTGTATATACTCATGATGTGTGTGCCAGACCTGTTTCTCACGTGCACGTCATGACCCCTATATGTGCCTCTTGGTCCAATGGTGATATTTGGTCTGGGGTCTTGTTTATTTGGATCTACAGAGTCTCTGAGTGACCGGCCACCCTGAGCCAGTGCTTCTCCTCACCCAGGGCTCTACCCTGCAGCTGTCTACTCTAAATATATTCCTCAACAAGACCACTCTTTAAGTGGCAAAAGAGCAGTGACCAGAGTGGTTGGACACTCTACTACCATAACCAGGAAACAGTTGAACAAATCAAATCCTGCATCTTGGACTCTAATTGAAACAGCCTCAGAAAGGAACAATCATGATCTGTACAGAAAAAGCACATAATGATCACTAGTCATGCTCTGCTATTGTAACTTATGATTAATTGCTCTCATTTGCCTTGTCAACTTAAGTGTGTAAAAATCACATCTTCTTCTGCAAATTTATGGTGTTATTCTTAAATTTATGAGATTAGAGAATTATCTATGTATTTGGGACTCAGAGATAAGAATCCTCAGGGTTTGAAAACCCTAGTCAAATGGAAGAGAACATTTCACGGTCTCACATAACTGAGATGCTGCCTTTGACAAGAGGAATCATTCATTGATACTAATGTAAAAGAAAATTACATCTATTGCTTTCAAATAATATTTTTGTCTGTAAATTCCTGAAAAATGTTTACAGTGATTTGGTGATACGAAGAAACCAAACAAATTTGACCGCATGATTTTAGTGCAAAGCTTTTTGCAAAAAAATATATTTTTAATTCTCACAGTGCTGATTTCATGAAGAATAATGTAGCTTAACTGGGGACCCAATGCTGCATACAACAAAAGGGTGGTTTTAATTATTTTCACTAAACTCTTGTTTTTCCCATCATAAGTTTCTCTGATTGCCAGTTAACTATTTCAGCAATAGCTCTGCCTGATAGCCCTTGATAAACCTATCAACACACACATCTAGGTTTAATACCTTTTCATTTAGCACTATTTCATTGAAGCTAATGAAATAGAAGTGTATTACATCACTGGCGCATCCAAAGCTGTTTTTCTCCAAAAACACTTTTATGGCCATTCATATCTGTAATTTATACAGGTTTATAAGGAATAAGAAAAGTCAGTGAGATTCATGAAGACTCAAGATACTACAATGATCAAGCAGATTTTCTACGGGAGGTGTTAAGAATAAGAGGGAAAACTGAAAAGTTTCCTCTTCTCATCTTGATTTAGGTAAAGGGCTAAAGGGGTTAAATTCGAAGCAAAATGTTAAAATCTTAACTAAAGCTTTAAAAAGTGTGTGAAAGATGTGTAATGCAGAATAAGTTTTCGTCTTCAGATAACAAAAATTTCTAGGTGATCTTTTGACCATTTGTGAATAATATTTTAGCAGTTCACATCCCTAACTTATGTTAAAGCCCATTTATTGGATTTTTTTTTCCATATACAGGGTTTTGCAAGCATAGCAAAACCCACCTAACCTTGACTCTTTGTTTTCCAAAAATACAGATGACGCTACAACACAGGAATATTGTTAATGCTTGTTAGTGTGGTTGTTTTAGTGGTTCCAGCTGCATTCAATAGACAGCATCTGGCCAAACAAGTCCGAAAGTAGAGAGCAACGATGGCAGTGAGAGTGTGGTGAGAACAGTGACACCCATGAGAGAGTGAGCGAGCCCAGAAGTCTCCACAGTGCATCCACAAAACGGTGATTTTCCAGATGAGTAGATGGCTCGCCTAGGAAACTGATAATGGGAAACAGCCTTGTAAAGTCACTGTCATAGCTGGCTATTGCTTGTGCTGATAGAGAGCTACATCCAGAATCAAGACAGTTTTCAAAGTTCTGATCACACACCTTTATGCTCAGCATTTCCACTTTCTTTGCTGAAAGATGAGTGTTTCCAGTCCTCTTAATTATGAGGAAAATGCAAAATGAACACAATCAAAACAGAGGTGAGATTCAGTTTTCTAGAATTCTGAAGATAGGACTAAGTGCTATTGCTTCAGCCAAGTACCTAGCACCTAGAGCTGCCACTCCCAAATTAAAAATATTTCAAATGTTTATATAATTTTGGAAGACAAAAACACCTAGAGGAGACACTTCTTCTTTTTCTGAAGTGTGCTATAAACATGCAAGTCTTTCTTGTTTTACAAACACCCTAGAATTCATATTATTTTCTACCCTTCACTTGTTTCTTTGTGGAACCAGACATTTAGGGATTTTAGTCTTCTCACTCTCTCTCTGGAGCTGCATCTAATCCTACAATGAAGAAATAATTGGATCAGAGCGCTCACAGCACACCCATCAGAAGTACGGCTATAAATGAATACATTTAATTGGAAACAGTGCAACTATACCACTTGAAATTCAGTGAAGAATTTCAAAGCTGGCTGTAGGCTTGACTCTAAAGGCAACACAGAGTCAAGAAAGTGGAGCACGTCAGGCTGCCTGGAGTAAAAGCTATCCTGAAAATTAAATCACTTTGAAATAATTAAGATGTTTGGTCTGAATAAAATATTTCCACTTATGAATCTCAGTCTGTTTAGAAAGAGATATAGGGTTAATACTTGAACTATGGGTCAGAGCTGGCATTGCTGAAGCAGGTGCTGATGTTCTGGAGAGTATCTGAGCCCTACCTGCAAGAAAACTACACGACCACCTGAAGGCCCACCCTGGGCAGGAGCACCCACAGTGCAGATAACAATGAATGGAGTTATAGTTTCCATTTGCAGGCAAGTTTCCATTTGTTTCATTTGCTGTTGGATTACATGAGCACCTTACACACAATGCCTGATTAGACATTCTCCAAACAGCCCTGGCTTATGACAGAGAAATTCTGAGACAGGAGCTTATAATGTAATCATCTATAAAGAAAACTGCTTGGAACTGTACTTAGATTTGCTCAAGAGATTTAGAGTTTTTTGCTCTGAGAGACAGCCTCAGTGATACTTGTATGTGCCTTTATAATTACAAGTTTTTCTTCTATAGTTGATTTTAGGAAAAAATCCCTCAGCAGCCTTGACTGTTTTTTCTACATCTTCTGTGTAATTTCTGGCTTTTAAGGCCAAGCACAGGTTTAGTTTATACAGGAGACACATTACCAAAACACTGCCCAGCCTACTCTTTCCTACATTGCATTCTTGTCCCACTGAAGCCTCAGCCTACAACGCATTCTCAGAACTCTCTACACTTTCCAAACCCTGTTTTGACTGCCAAGTAACTTGAAGTTAAATCCCTTTGCTTCTTCATGCTGATCATCACTCCAGTGGTACCATCCTTTCCTCCTGGGTGCCACTACTCTGAACTAAATTGTAAACTTTTTTCCCATGATTTGGGAATATTTTTCATGCTAACTAAAGGAAAAACATTACTTTCAGACAGGTAAAGCATCAACAACCTTGACTGTTGTTCATGATTTCCTCTGTCCCAATAAGACAGTGTTTCCACAAAAATTACGTCTCTTGAACTAGTTTATTGGCTACAAGGGATCATAGTAGCTAGGATGTGTGATGAACAGGTAATACCAAGAGCCATATATATAGTTACAGTTTTAACAAATGTTCAGTGAGCTTACTTACTTTCTTGCCTATGTCTACACTAAGGTTTCTTACAGGGAAAAATTATTAATTATAAAGTGCAACACTTCCAGCTGTACCTGATGATGTTTTCATTGTTCATAAGCACTAGACATATAATTTTAAATGTTTATTCAAACAAAATGAGCCTCTTCAGATTAATCTGTTTCTAGAAATGAACTGAAAAATTTTATTTCTGTGACTATTTTCATATGTACGCACAATAACTGACATGTGGACTAAAGCCCAGACTGCTGCCTTCCCCTGCTCTGCAGTGTATGAAATTTGCAGCCTGTGATTTGGTGCAGCATACTAGGCAGGATGTCTTTTTGGCAGGGGAGGTTCAGGCTGGACATTAGGAGGAAATTTCTTAATGAAAAGGGCTGTTAAACATCAGAATGGAGTGTGCAGGGAGGTGGTAGAATCACTCTCCCTGGAGGTGTTCAAGAAATGACTGAATGTGGCACTTTGTGCCATACTCTAGTTGACAAGGTGATGATCAGTCACAGGTTGGACTTGATCTCAGAGACCCTTTCCAACCTGAAAGATTTTGTGATTCTATAATAGCCAGACCAGTTCTCTGGGTTCACGTGCATCTGCTTGCATAACTTTATTCACCATGGTTAGGGAATCTGTTAATCTATCTGGATTAGTTAGAAATCAGTTCTAGGTATCCTACTGGCTATCATTACTATCTTCAGTACTCAATGCTTAGTTGTGCTTGAAAATGCCCACTTAGTCAAACTCATAACTTCCCTTCTCTGCTTACCAGGGCTGTCACCAAATCACATATTCATTTCCTTAGGCTTAAGTGATCCCAAATCCATACAGTGTCTGCAAACAGAGAGTCTTTGCTGAGTTGAATTTTGTAATTCACACATACTGTTTTTCATTGCTACAAGACTGCATCAACTCAAATTTAAGAGAAACAGGTCATACTTTTCCTTTACCTCCTCCCTTTCCATATTCATGAATGAAGTGAATAGCCAAAGGCGAGTGCCATGCAGTGGTGACAGTTTATCTGTCAAAGAGTTTAAGTTAACAGCAAAAGACTTGGCACTTTCTGGCTTTCAGGTGTCCTGTTCACCTGTTGACTCAATGAAAGTTCCTTGAATTACCCTGTGCAAATGCTGAATGGATGATGGTGATCTTCCCATGCCCTGTGTAGCTCTTTGAGAGACTGATGTTCCCCTTTTGGTTTTTTCCACCTGCTCTTTGACACTGCTTGCCTCTTATGGCTCTCTGCCTGTCCACTTTTCTTTTTGAGATTCAACCCCACATGAATGCTTTCCTTCAAGCTCATGAAAATAAAGATTGCTTCTTTTCCCCAAACCATTCCATATAAACTCTGGTACATATTCTACTTGGGAACATGGAAGGGTTCTTTTAGTTTGTTTGGTGGGGAGGTTGTGGGTGGCACAGGAAAGAGGATATAGCCAAAAACATGTTAGCTGGTGACTTACATGTGTTGAAAAATACTAAAAATACTCTCAGAGAAGTGTTAGTGTGATGAGGAAAAAGGGGGACTACTACTTTTGAAATCTATGCCTAGCGCCTACTGTCACCTGAAGTAATTTTTCAGCCTCTCTGCCTCATTTTATATCTAATCTAATACCTATTCCTTTGATTATCACAGATTTTAATTAACTCTATTTGTAAACAACTAGGGAGGAATGTAGTAAAATGCATTCAGAAAATTAAAGAACCATTAAGAAAGCTTTTCTGAAAACTTTTGCCTCATTTTCAAGATGCTGCCAACAAGAAAACAAGCGATCCCTCCAGGGAAGACAAGCCCCCAACAGTCATTATGAAGGTATTCTTAGAGTCCTTATTTTGGGTGCAACATTATTAACAGGCTTTTCTGATGCACTGTCTCATGCATTGGATAGAAAATTTGGGCATCATACTCTGATTAAAACAGATACATCCAAAGCTGCAGCTTGAAATATATATGCAGCCATGGACCTCCTCTTAGATGCTGCTTTCTTTCGGTCCCTCCTGTGTCACAAGGACAGAGCAGAAGGCAGCTGGCTCTCAGCTCTCCTCCTCCTCCCCTGGGGAGGCTGCTGCCTTGTCTCACACCAAACATAAATCCCCCAAATCCCCCTTAGCCTGTCTGGGAGAAAGCTGCTTGCCCTTGTACATCATGTGGAGAGATGAAGCCATGAGAAAGCCACCATGGTTTGAAGGATGTGAGGCCACAGCTGGATTTTAACTAGTTGTGTCGTATTCGCAGACAAAGGAGATTTTTCAGTGGCAAAATAACTGGAGTAACCGGAGTAACTGGAAAGCACCAACAATTAAGCTCACGTTCAAAGAGATGGAAAAATACATGTTAATCATCATTTACCTTTTAGCACTGAAAGTATATCCGTATGGTCTGTGTTTGTCATCTCTCTCTTGCTGTTGGAGGGTAAGTGGCAGAACTTTACACAGGGTTAAAAAGCACTTTTCTGTAGAAGAAAATGCCCATGTGTAAAAACACATCCAGAATTTTCCAAACACAAGAAAATGCTAAAGAACTGAACAACGTCATGTTACTTCTCTTCTGCTTGGAATGATTTATTCCATAGCTGGGATACAACATTTTAGAAGAACATCTACAGTCACATTTAAGTATATGGAGACTGGCAAATGATTGTAAATATTAAATCTCCACCTCTCTTATGGGGAGTCCTAAGATAGGACGCACAAGGTAGGGCTCATCAGCAGGTAACATTACTGTGCAAATTCACCAGGCTGAGCAAATGATGCCATAAGTAATCATTGTTCTGGTGAAGAGCCAACGCCACTAATTTTTAAAAAGGAACCAAGTGCCTTAGGATTTTAATTAAACCCAAATTCTTTAGGGAAGATAATTAAAAAAAAATTACGCCTTCAATGACCTCATGAGATATGTCAGGAATGTTCCCACAATCCAGGCAAACTGTAAATAAAAACTGCTAAAATTGTTGTAAAGGACTGCAGATAAGTTGTGTTTGGGCTTTGTCAATGGTCTGCTGATCCACCGCCTACTTTTTAACTTTCAATTGAAAGACAGACAGCTGTTCATAGAACACTCAGGGCCCTGAGAGGGGAGGTTGGTTCAACATATGGTGATGTTTTATTCTTTGAACAATTGCTGTTTGACACTGTGGGAGTTCTCTCCTTCCCTTCTAGTAGCCATCCTGGGGCAGTTTTATAGTATAAAACTGTGTTCTCCATGACAGAAAATCCTCCCTGGAGCTTGCTGGCTCACATCTGACTGATCACCATCCCTGTTCGCAGTGAAATAATCTCAAATTAGTGCCTGGAAGCTCCCCGGGGGTCCAGGAAACCCAGTAGCCCCATCAGCAGCCTGGGGAAGGTGGGCAGTGACTATGTGAACCAAACACGGGCTACAACTTCTGCACAAGGCTAACACAGGTGCACAGAGGAATGAAGAGGCAAACTGGCACCTGAGCCAGGAGCAGACCCTGCCAGCACCTAACCAGCCTTTGGGCAGTATACTCCATGGCTGGGTAGAGTTGGAGTTGGAAAATTCCTCCCTTTCTCTCCTATGGCCATATCCATGAGGCCCTACTGAAGATCTGTAAGACACCCTCATGCCAAATGAAAGGCAGCTTTTTATTGAACTCTGGGAATTTGTGAGAATTGTGACTGATGAATAAGGCAAAAATGAAATCAGACGCTAAAGGCCTGGAATTGGTACAACAGCTTGGCCTCTCCCCACCCTGCAGCTACCCAGTACGGTCCTACTTTGGCTTGCTACGGTGGATACTCATTCCCATGTTGCTCTTCCCAACCTTCTCCATTTTTCTTCCTCTGGCCCATGCCCCTTTGAGGTTTCCAGTTGTGTAGAGAATGAGGCCCCTGCCTGGCACTACAGCACAGGGACAGTGAAGGTCATTAATTTCTTATGAGCTGGGAAATGACTGTAAAGCGGAGTGACCTGATCTCACCTCAGGTGTTGTTCCACCTGGGCACCTGGTGTATTTAGTATGTATTTAATATTTCAGGCTTTGCTGAACTACTTAGTGTTCCAGATTGTCAAAAAAAGTGCAGCCCTTGATGACTGACATTTCTTTGTATTGATTGCAGATTTAGATGCCCTTTTGGTATCTGCCATCCCAATGAAGCAGCTCAGTCACAGGTCAAATGACATCAATAAGATCACCCTTCACCAATATTTGGATACTCAGTTAAGGATAGAATATAAAGGGCTTTGATTTTCTATGCCTTATATGTCCAAAAAGGTACATACACCCTCAAGATGTTCCAGGTTTGTCATTCAAAAATGAAGGTACCTAATGCTTTTGAAATAGAAGACTTTTGAAATTTACAGCTCCTTGGTAATCTTTTCAAATCTGGCTAAGGAAGTCAGTTACAATAGTGAAACATCTGCTAAGCCCAAATAACTGTTCTCTGGTTTCAAATTTCAAACACAAGTAAATAAAAACTATTTGTAATTTGACTCACCTCCCTCTGCTTTGTAGAGTACATATGCACAGAGATTAACTTTGTTAAACAGCACAGACAGGAAACTGACTTTCTGCAAGTGCCAAATTAAAACTTCCAAACTGTTTGTTAAAGGAAGGGACTTGGCTTCCCTACCGCTTTTCCAATGACATGTCAATTCTCTGAAGTAAATGACAGCTTGCAGCTTTACACCAAGCAGCATCTTCTTGTGATTTAACCCCATCCAGCACCTACGTACCACACAGCTGCTCGCTCACTTCCTACCCCAGAGGGATGCGGGGAAGAGAATGGGAAGGGTAAAAATGAGAAAAAAAGAGAAAACTTCCAACTTGCACTCTTCCAGCCAACCAACTTGCTGGTGGGGTGGGGTGAGGAGCAGAAAAACCTTTGGCTCTGTGTCAGCACTACTCAGCGCTAAGGAAAACATCACTTTATTATCAACACTGTTTCCAGCACAAATCCAAACACAGTCCCATACCAGGTGCTATGAAGAGAATCATCTCTAGCCCAGCCAAAACCAGCACACACCTGCACAAGATGCAGCCATGCAGGGACCACTGCACTGCAGCTCTGGCTGTTTGTGTCCTTAGGGTGGCAGCAACTATCCAAAAAGGTGGTTTTTGGTTGTTTTTTTAAACCTGGTCTGGTTTGGTGTTTTCTGGGGAGCGGGTAGGGCACTGGAGAAGCAGTCTTAAAATTGGAGAAAATCAGAGATAGCTAATTCTTCAGAGCTCCTTCTTTAATCTTCCATTTTCTGCTCAGCAGAATCATTCGTAGGCAGATTATTTGTTATTAAGACCTTATTTCAGATCAAACCCTGTAAGTCAGTAGATTAGGACATTGAGGAAGATTAGCTTCTCACTGTAGGTGGTGGGAGCAGGTTCTTTATCTTATCATTAACATGGACTTTCATGGGTTTTGATTATAATTATTAATTCTACCAGCAGACTTCCAGGCAGGGATTAAAATGCAGAGAGATGTCATTTAAGTTGCATAATCAAACAGAAAGTGAGGGTTTTGTGGCAGGCAAATCCTTTTTTTTTACAACAGTCAATTTAATTTTTGGACTTTTCAAAGTAATTTTATTGTTTAAAATGAGATTTTTTACTTGCATGTGCTTGTAATAGAGTTTTATGGAATATTTTTCTCCTCAAAGCAATCTGTTCTTAGTATTCAGGTGAAATTTTATTCTGATTAATATAAATTACATGTAAGATTCTTAAGCAATGATTCTGCACATTCCTGCATTGTCGTAAGTGGAAGCCACGCATACAGATGAAGAATTACTGAATTAATTAAAATGAAATAAATCCCTCCTTCTCTATTTCTTTCCTTTTCCTCCCTTCTTTTGTCACTTTTTGATTTTTTGGATGTTTTTGGGTTTTTTCTCTCTGTGAATGTGGATTAATGGCATCGCTCTAAATATGCAAGAATCCAATAAATTGTCCTAGAGTCAAGGTGAACATTCTTAGAACATCAGAAATTTTAAGCTTTCCATATTTCTGCATATTATGAACAAAGCAGCAAGTAAAGAGAAGACAATATTTCATCAGCAAAAGCCTTTGAGTTAGGTTTTTAGACCAAAACCTCATCAAGGCAGGCATCTGCTTCATTTGCTAAAGCTTTTGGGTGCATAAGGAATGATAATATTTTATGCAATTGAAATGCTCTTAGAACTCTGATTTTGCAAAATGTAAAATGCAAGAAGGTGAGGAGCAAATACTACCCTGTGAAGAATAAGTAGCCATAGCTCATATAAGCAGCTGCAGTGAAGATGGCTTCTTGGTTGCTTTAAATTTTATACTAACCAATTTATTGATATGATGTACTATTTATGACACAGGTAGTGATTACACACTTACCTGCAGATTTCTTTACTATCACATTTAATCTGTTTTTTTTTTTGCTTGGGTCTTCTATTTCAGTTTACATTGCATGCTCTCTGGGGAGGGTTTGGCTTTCTGTCACGTTTTTGTACAGCATCCAGCTTAACAGGATGGCTTGGCAGTTGACTATGAAGATATGCATTTAAGCTGTATGTGAGAGGAGGAATGTTTGGTCCTCTGGTTATGTAACAGCTTCAAAAGTGGCAGTGTTCTGTAGCCTTAGAAATGGCAGTGTTGTAATGTTGCTACAAAAGAAGGTAAAATTCAGTGGAGGAATTTTAATGCGCTAATTTGGATCAATGTTTAAAAATATATGCAAATAGTTCATCCAATGTCACACAGAAAGTTAGTAGTACACAGAGGGCCTAGTCCGAGAGACTGATCTCTAATAGCAAAATAGGAGCTAGATAATCTGGAGGTTCCTACAAATTTTTGCTTACTTGTCTTGCTTTTCAGTGTTTCATGAAGATAATAGCTGCTTTCTATTTTTGCATATTTAAATACACAGCTATGCCCACACTATACCTTTCTCCCTGTTCCCTGGTTCCTGAAAGCCATTTCTTGCTATCTTTCTACTACATAAAGAATACAGCCTTGGGCAAGCAGCACATGCAGGGCTCACAGAGCTGTCAGGGGAGGATCTGACATGTTGTTCTGCCATCATCTGAGAACATGCTGCTGGGCATGTGCACACAGACAGGACAAGATTTGTACCAGAAAAAAACAGCCAACAATTGAAGACTGAGTAGTTGGAAAGCTCATTTTCATGAAGATGTATCCCTAATGAGTATAAAAATGTTCCTCTTGAGGCATGAGATGCACAAAAAATCTAGATAAATTTCCCATGGCTGGTATGGTATAGGGGAATAGAGCCCACATGTATACTTCTCTCCACATAAGTACAGCTATTAAAACTTATATTATGCTTTAATGCATTCCTGTCTGAGGCATGTTGTAACCAAACAAAAAGTGCATCAGGGATTAAACTACATGGAAAACAAAATATTCACATCGCTCATCATTATCATTTAGCTTAGAATTCACTGAGAATTGGTGGTGATTTTTCTCTGTCTGTGTTCAGCAGCAAAGGAATTTGACCTTTTTCTTCTGTGACAAGGCAGCAGCAAATCAATTCTGATCAGTAGATTTACCTGCTTGTTCAGTAGGGTGTTATAAACCCTCATGATTTAAGCGCACTAGCTGCTGCTGTGCATATGGGAGAAATCCAGCTGTATCTCCAAGGTCTGTTAATGCTGAAGAATTTTCTGTGCTGTTCACTCATCCCAAGGTTTAGGTCATATATCATCCGTCTGTTAATGATATGATTTTATGGTGCCAAATCCAAGAAGAATTATTACTTTCTTCCACTCACTGGGTCCAAATTCTGCTGCCACTTAAAACTCAGTGAATTCAGAGTGATTTTTGGAAGTTTTCCATAATTATCAATAGAAGCATAACTTCTTCAAAGAGAACTCAGAAACCGAGTGAAGACTTTGGGAATTTAAATGTGCTGTTCATGTGCTATTCACCCCCAGCTCTGCAGCATGTTCTTAAAAAAACAAAGATGCATGGGAGTTCTCAGCCCACCCCTGTGCCTCTTGCGTTGTCTCAGAAGAATAACAGTCTCTGTAGCTGGAGGGACTGTCTTTGATCCTATAGTGCCAGAGAAGATTGCTTGATGCACTTGGGGAAGGTCGAATTTGATGCCACACGAGGGCAGTAATGGAAAGAAGAAAAAAGAGGAAAGACACAAAGATGTTATCCTTACTAGAAGTGAGGGGAGTGTAGTAAGGAGGAATAAAAGGGAGAAGAGGATGCTGAGAAAGCTTCTGTGTCAAGAAGTTTGGACTTAATAGGAGGGGAAAAAGGAGGAGAGAAAGTATTCAGGAACTATATGATATTTGACTGAGGAAGCTCTAGGGACTTTCAAAAAAGACGAGGTATAAAGCAAGACCAGAAGAAGAGAAGGATGTGGCTGCCATCGTGATAATACACTTGCAGTAACCTTGATTTTGAAAAGTTGTTTTTTAACAGTTTCCTTGACGGAATTCTACAAAAGCTTTACCATTCTATGCAGGTTTTTTGAAATGCTTCTCCAAGGCTGGACTGCATCCTCGAGATATTTTCAGAGCTTTCAATCTGTTTACCAAACAGTTTCTACATGGAACTTAAAAGTAGAAGATCATTAACATTCAGGTTATTACATTTGTGTTCTCTCTGTGCCCTTTCCATATGCAGTGAGTAAGTTATTGCAGAGAAGGAGGCTTGGCTTAGATTACAAACTCAGATTGAACACATACAGGATGAATAATGACATAAAGACTTAATATATTCACAGGATAATTTTATTTACACCCTAAAATACTCCCAGAAAGTCCTCAATATCTAAGGAAATAGTTACAGTATAAACTCTTAAAGAGAAGGATAATGATAAATTATATTCCTGGTCTCTTTGTTAATGGGAGTATGAGGGAAGCATGAGCTAAAGTAACTGGTTTTAAATAGCTTTTACCAGTTGTCATGATCTAACTCCAGTCAGCAACCAAGTACCACACAGCTGCTCCCTCCCTCACCTGAAGGACTGGGGAGAGAATCAAAAGAGTAAAAAGAGAAAACTCAGAAGCTGAGACAAAGGCAGTTCAATAGGTAAAGCAAAAGCCACACATGCGAGTAAGCAAACCAAGGAATTCTTTCACTACATCTAACGGGCAGACAGGTGTTCAGCCACCCCTAGGAAAGCAGAGCTTGGGAAGTGACTTGGCAAGACAAATGCCATCACTCCAAATGTCCTCCCTTCTTCCTTCCTTCCCCCACTTTATATGCTGAGCATGATGTCATATGGTGTGGAAAATCCCTTTGGTCATTTTGGGTCACCTGTCCTGGCTGTGTCTCCTCCCAGCCTCCCATGCATCCCCAACTCCCTCACTCTGTGGCTGTGCAAGAAGCAGAAAAGCCCTTGGCTCTGTGTGAGCCCTGCTCAGCCATAACAAAAACATCTCTGTATTATCAATACTGTTTTCAGCACAAATCCAAAATACAAGCCTGTACTAGCCACTGTGAGGAAAAACTAACACTACCTCAGCCAAACCCAGAACATTTCATCCTTTAGTACCATTTACATCATGCCCAGGTCCCACAGTATTCAAAACCATCTCATTAACCACCACTGCCCTTCCTGTCCTTTGATATGTTCCCTTGAGTCTAAGGACCACAACTACAAAATGTCCATAAAATGTCCACAAGTGTCATCGGAATGTTCATTGAATTCATTTAGTCCATGACTTTGAGCTCCACCTGTTATGATGCTCCCTCTGGACAGGAGAGGGGGTGTGTGTGAGGAGTTACTGGGCACCAAACCAGTTCAGGCTGGGCCACTGCTGCTCCACTACTGCTTCTTGTAGTCCATCACTTTGGGTGGTTCCTGCTAAATTCCTGTTAATTCCTGTGACACACAACTCAAATCACGGACTACAACAATTTAAAGGTATATCCATTACAATCTCCACCCCTGGTTCTTTCTGGTTTAACATTGCAAAGAACTCCCTCCCCTTGTCCCCAGCCTGGCTGCAACAAGGGGTTCCTGCTGGAATCCACCATTAGTACAGCCCACATCTTAGTCCTCCATGGGCTGCAGGAGCGTAGCGGCTTCATCATGGCCTGCACAACAGGAACTGCTCCAGTGTGGGTCCCCTGTGGAGTCACAAGTCTGTCATGATTTGAATTGTGTGTTACAGGAATTACCATAACAGGAAGCACTTCTCTATTTGGTTGTACAAGTTCTAAGCACCATCTCTGCGCAGATTTTGATCATAAAGATGACTGACCAAAAGGGAGAAGAAAAAAAAAAAAAAAAGAAAGAAAGAAAGAAAGAAAGAAGAAGACAACTGTTTTGTTTAAACATGATGCAAAAATATAGTGTCTGAAGACAAGGAACCTATTTGACAACAGATGAATGAATACATAGGCAGTATGAAATAGATCTCAATTTTCTTTCACTTGGGGGTTATAATCCTGTAATCTTGACAGCCAAGGCCAAGAGATCTGTCTGTGAGAATCAGTGTTGTAGCAGATGGGAACCTCAGTGTTACTTGTTGCTGAAAAAATGGATGAGAATGTCAAGAAGATGAAAGAAATCTTAACCTGAAGAGACAGGGCATAAAACAAACAGAAGCCTGAAATGAAAACAAAAGGAAAGAAATTAATTTAAAGCCAAATAACAAATGGTTGAGTCCAGATGTGGGTGTGTGTCACAGTCCACAGATTCTGAGATTTTGGTTCTACATTATCATACATCATATGGAAAGTATTTCATTGGGACAGGGATCTTCTAGTAATCCATAGGGTCTTGAAGGTGCATTGGAAAGAGCTGCTCACTGGCTTTAGAATGAGGGGATGTGGCATGGTACTTTCAACAGAGTAAGAGTTTATATTTGAGGTGTGAACTACTTGGGTTTAAGGCAAGATGTTGTGGATTAATTTTTACTTAGGTTCAATAACTGAATGAATAGCTTCATGGGAGAAAAAGCCTGTAAGAACCGCTAAACATAAAACCAGGTAGAGGAAGAGTCCTAGGCAGAAATTGTTAAAGACTGCCAGAGCGCTCTGGAGAAGTATTTGCATGTCCTTGTTTTAAACTCCTCCCCAGGCATTTGTTGAATATTTTTTTTTTTTTTCTCCATGCTACTAGATTGTATTCAACAGTGCATATGGGCATTTTCTGTTCTGATGACATTGAACCTTCTATTCTCTATGTGAAAAGGTGAATATGTATATACACATACACCTCTGAGGCATTTTTAGCTTGTTCAGAAAATCAATATGTGAAGTATTCCTTAATCACAAAACCAGCTGCAGAAGTAAGATATTTGCCATTAAAAAAAATTATTTGATTTTTTTTTAGATTTTTAATAGTGTTGATTTTCAAGATTGTCAACAGTGTTTAAATAGTGTATTGTGCAAACATTTACAAGTCATGTAGGAAATTAGGACATGGAAAACTGAAGGATAAAAGCTCCTAAACCCAAAACAGTACGTCAACAAAAGGAGAATTATTTTTCATATGCCAACAGAGGTGCAGAGAAAAAACAAAAGTTACATCTTTGCCCTTATCACTCTCAAAGACTTTGAAGCTGCCCGTGAAAAGATAGAATTCAAAATAGTAGCAATTACATTAATTTCATTACTAAAAGATCAAGGTCACAACAACAGCAATTACCTGCAATTTTCCATTCCTCCAATTATATTATTATGAAAATGAACACTTGCTAACTACAATAAAGCTTTCAGGGGCACTAAATTGAATTTTTTTCATTTCAGCATGCTTGCTAATTGTGGCAGGAATTCAGTGTAACATGATTACTATTGCTTTGGTCTCATCAGAACAACAGAGTAGATGGATAATGCCTGCTTCTTCTAGGCTTCATCTACACATAGCTTTTAACCCAGTACAACTATTTAGATTAGGAACACTATATTTCACTGAAATATTCATATCACTATATAGCCTATTAGAATAAAACTTTTGGGAATGAAATATATCAACATAGGTATGTTTATACAATTCAGTTGGGTCCAAAATAAGCAGTTGTACAGCTTATACAGCTTGTGCTTGTTGTACACAGTATAACAAGATGTAGAAAAATGTCATGTTTATGATTAGGCTATGCTGGTGGAAGAAATTACCACATTTTGCTGCTAGTCATCTGGATCTGCCAGCAAAGTATTTTTCATGAGTATTCCCTAAATTGCTTCAGGCAGAATCAGACAATGTATGTCAGTGAGAGAATTTAAAGTGACCTGGCAGGTTTTGCCTGCAATGACTCAGCACGGCTGCTTGCCTGGTTTGAGTGATAACTTCAGCATAGGGACACTCACACCAGCTGTTGAAAGCAGTTGTTTCTTTCATTGGCAAGAATGAATTTGTAGTGCATGTCCACAGCCTTTTAGCTGTGTTGCATTCTAGTGGAGATAAGGCTTTACCCATACTGAATTTATGCTAACAAATGCACAATTTCAGATGAATCTCCCACTGCAGACAGCCATGGTCCAGAACATTTTCCAGCCTCATCTTGCAATAAAATAAGGTTTTTGCTTCTGCTGCTATGATAGTGTAGAAATAGGCTATTCCACAGTTTTACTCTTCTAGTAGTTAGAAAGCTTCTCACTTCCAGCCTATATTTAGTCATAGCCTGTTAACAGCTCCGTGCTCCATGGTCTGTTTACAATCTTTCGCTTAAACAGCTCTCTTCCCACACTGGCATCTATGTCCCAGAGTTATCTGTACAAAGCAATCATATATCCTATTAGTCCTTTTTTTTTTTTACCTAAGCCCACTCACGAGTCTGACTGTCTCCAGCTATCTCCTGCTCCTAATATTCCTCCCTGAATTGCTTCAGGCTGAGCTTGTCATTCTTGAACATCAGCAACCAAAACTGCCTGCACTAAAGATTTTTCTGTGTGCCCTTACTCTCATAACCTCAGCGTTTCTTCTGGAAACTTTTGTCCTAAAACATTCTTGATAGCTTTTGCCTTTATTGCAGTTGAATCATTGTAGTGTCTTATTGTCAGCCAATTATCTATGGATAACTTGTTTCTAGCATATAGCAGAAATTCTTTTTTACTCCTGCATGCATGACTTTGTACTCTGTCCTTTTATCTTCTGCTTTGGTCCCAGAGGACTTTCAGTTCTTCTTTTGTGATACTCCAATTTTTCTCTGTATTGACATTATCTCCCAACCAGGGCTGGCAGTGAATTTCATTAGTACATTTCTTGTGTCAAAATAATTAATAATTTTTTTTTTAAAATGCTGCTAGGACTTATACCTGTCCCTTCTCTTCAACATGATCACTTCTTATTTCTTCATTAGCTAGTTCTTATAATTCTTGGGGAACCACATTCTTTAGCTTATAGTTTGACTATACCAGTGTGGTCTAATTAGAATAGGTCTCTCATATGGTGCATTTTTAAAGAAAATATATTTATATTTACACAAAGAGATTGTATTAGGTAAGGCAACAATAAAACAACAACGGCAGAAACTAGTGGATTTTATCGGGAGTGAAAGAGGAGTGCTTGGAGCTGCAATTGGGTGAAGAATATCAAAACAGAGTGAAGGGCTAGTGGTATCTTGGGAGTCTCTACTCCTAAAATTACTAAGGATGTTTGCAAAATCAGTCAAACTGATGCCAGTGGGAATAAAGCAAAGATGGATGGGTTGGTTGGCTGGAGAGAGGGCAACAGGAGAAAGGTAACATGAGGAAAATCTAATAATGTGATCACCTCTCAGCTGGAGAGTACCTGCCGAGCAGCCCTGTGGCCAACCAGCAGAGCTCTGGCAGGACAATAAACTGATGGTGGGATGATGCAGAGTGTTAGACTTCTGCAGACAGTTAGGCATGTCCTTGTAATAGGCATCCATTTTAAAAAGGACAGTAATGACATCACTTTGACAGTTTTGTGGTTCTGTTTATTGTTTAATTTTTTTCCCAGACAAATATCAGCCTCTGGGAGACATTCAGATTTTATGGGCTTGGTTCCCACACCCTTACTGGGTGAATAGGACTGGGTTCCTATCCTCTTGGGGCCTGCAGTTAGTTACTGTTATATAGCTCCTCATATCCCTTCCCTTTAGAATGTTATTGTATGAGAGCATGTGTATCCGTATTCCTTTTGGACTTTTATGGTACAGAATCTAAAACTATCTAGTGTCTTTTCATTCCCATTTTGTCTGTTAATGAGTCCCTTCATCCTTCAATGTACTGCCAACTTGCAAAATATGTATCTGGAATTTGTATCTTTTATAAAATTACACATTTATGGAAGAAGTTTTGGGTGTTTTATTCCCTTATTTATTTAAATTGGCACGAGCTAAATTCTAGTGACTGGTGGTAATTCTTCAGCCCAGAAAACAGGCGGTAATTTATATGAAGTTACCATTGCTAATAATATATCAACATCAGGACCCGGTGTAATAGCATAATTCAGTTGTGATGTTTTATAGTTTAAACAAAACCCATGATAGTAGGTAACACTAACAATAAAAGTGATGGATACTGTAAGGTGGGACTAAGAAACAGAACTGTATTGCATTAGGCAGCACAGTTCATTGAATAGTGTGTCCTCTGATTATATTGCCATTATACATATAAGCTGGATTTGAGCCCAGATAATTTGTGTGTTATCTTTGATACTTAATGACATCTAAATGTCAAGCTGCAGCTCTTCTGTATTTTATTAGCCAAGTGTGTACACTTTTTTTCCTAATGAGGATTTCTTCCATCGGTTCTTTTATTTCATTAGATATTTTCTTTTAAAAAAGAGAAGGGAAAAACTTGGGAAAAGTTGTTTGTGATGTTGCTTTTAACTAATGTGGCAACATACCATTAGAGAGCTCTTCAGTTCTTAAGATAGTGAGTTTATATCTGTTAGAAACAGTTTGGAAAATTACTAATTTACACACATTAACAAGTCTTTGCACATCTGTAATTTGTGGAGAAATAGACCATCCAACAGAGATGTGAAATGATTTTCATTATGGGCTAGTAACATCGACTGCCAGTAGCTAAAGCCTTATCTCTACTGGAGAAAGTACAAACTTGTCTTTGCTTCAAACTTTTTACATGCTTTGTTGCTTCCAAATAGTGAATCTACGTAAAATCCTAGCAGAAGGAAGGAATTGTATTTACATTGATGTAGCTGCTAAAAGTCTGGTAATGGTACCTCTGTTTTATCTCCAATAAGTTTTTAAATCAAGATACTTATCTTGATGCTGTAAACACACCTTTATTTTATGAAACACTAGCACAAGTTAGGGTTAAGAGGTTTTTTAAGTGTGGATGAAACTTGAAATCTTGTTACCATTCAAAATAATATTCCAGCAAAACTCTCAAAGGGAAAGTTATGACTCATGGAAGGACAGGATGGTTTCAGCCTAAGTATAGTGACTAACTTCAGGTTATTGCCTATTCAGAGTTTGCTGTATAGAAAGGTTTCCGAAGGCACGTGACACACAGGTGTCTATTTGTATTAGGACTCAGCAATTATTAGTGATAGGTTATTTATCTATGGCACTTCTGAAATCTCTTCTTCCTCACTCTCTGTCTGCAGCTGTTAGCTCTTCAAGTCTCTTTGAAGTAGGTATGCATACTTTTATTTTAACCCTGCAGAAACTGAGGAGCAGATAGTCAGAGAAACCTGATTATAGTTTGTTTTCCAAAAAGGGTGAATGTAGGTACTAGAAATCTATATTGCAGTGATTGATTGCCTACAAAGTTCTAGACATTCTGACATTCCTGGGAGGTAGCTTAGGTGAAATAAATAACATAGGTATTTCTCCAGGGCTGATCTTACTGAGGAAAGCTCAGTTTTTATCATGATGGAAAGTGCCTTATGTATACGCCATTTTGAATCTCCAATAAGATTAATTTAAAAAAAACCTGAAAAAGATCACATTTAAAGAATTACACTTTAAGTGGATATGAGTAACGTGGATTTATGACTAGGAAGAAATCCCTGAATTGTAAGAAAATTTCAAGCAGAGTAACATTTTGGAAATGAATTCTATTATAAATGATAATGCAATAAAAATCACATTACAATCCTGAAAAGCCCTATAATTTTCACCCCAATCTTGCACACAAAACTGAAGGGAAATAGACTTGTGTAAAACACATGGAGCAACCCTGCAAATTACCTGTGTGCCAAGTTACTGCCGTATTGGCCCTGTACAGTCATTTCTGACTTCATGTTTGGCTTTGTGTGACTACCACTGTGTATAAACTGTATCTGAAATCTGCAATGCGCTATGCAATTGTGGATTTGTTAAAGGGAACATAAGCTCATTTCCTTCCCTGTTGTAGCCTCAAACACATCAGGAAACACATCATGCTTTCAATAATATCTATTATGAAATAAAATGCAATCTTCATTTTTACTGGTAGCATGAAAGGTCAATAGAAATGGTGTGCTACTCTGAAAGGTGCTACTGGCTTATGCCCAGGCTGCTGATTTATAAGCATTCAGAATTTGGTGGAAGATGCTGCTCAGATTTTTCTTGTTGTGACATCTAAAGATTCAAGGCTTCTTTGAATTGTAAAGAAACTGCGTAGAAGGTGCATAGTCACCTTCCTTTTAAAGGCCATGTTATTTCAAAGGGAGTTGTTGAGCTTGGAGAAGAAAGGTGAGATGTGGCATATTGTACTGGTCTGTAATCAGAGAGAGAAGGGGGGAGAGATGTCCAAGACAGGACTAAGAACCTTGACCAGGGTGGTGCCACATGGCAGTCCTCCAGTCCTTTCTGATTTCTTCTCTGAATGAGGCAATACCAAGCTGCGTGTCACTAATAGCAAATCTAAGGAGGTTTCCTCCTCTGTAACAAGGAGACCGTTTCATTCAGACAAAAATCTGGTAATTTTCCAAATTAATAGATGTTGCTCACTAAGCCGGCAAATCAAATGCAAGAGTGAAAAAAAAAATTAGTCCAAATAATGGGAGAATGGCAGAAAGCATATTAAAAAGTCTTCAAAGTTATTGGAATATAATTTGTAATTTACACATTATATAAATGAATCAGTGTAAGTAATCTGGCTCAAGTAACAACAGACACTTGATCAGCTTGCTGTGTGTTCTAGAGGTAGAAGAATTGCACACAGTCATTCCCCATGTCCCCTGTTTTTGATGCCAGCTAGGTGACAAACTGCACACTGGATCCTCTCTTATGCCTTTAAAGGTCATCTGCCCCCAGAGCTGCAGATGATAAAGTCACATGAGTAAAATTGAACAAGTGGGAGAGAGGTTAATAGACATCAGCATGCAGAAAGAGTGAATATGGATAAATAACCCTTTTAACTTGGAAGGTTTTTCTGCAATGTCGAGTTATCATTGTATTCACTTTGCAACACTAATCAACACTAGCTAGACAGGAAATCAAACTGCTTAGTGCTCACGGGGTAAACATGTGGATTTGTATCAAACTGCAGCACTTACTTCCTAGCTAAGCCAGATTGTCCCCCTTGAGCTATTTTCAAAATGCATCAGCAAGAAGGAGGTTATGTAAAAAGGCCTTAAACCATATGTTACCAGGTTGTACCCACTTACATCAAATACTTTAGGACTGACTGTAGATGACTGTGCACTGTACACAACACTTGCATGGAATTAATTTTTGCCAAATAGGGCTGGATAACCTGTCACTATCTCCTAATGACAGAATGTATAATGTATGCTGACTTTGTATTTTGCTGATTGAATTAGATGGGAAAAGTATGCCTGTATATAAGGCAAACACTTCCTGCTGTGGAAGAACAAGGGTTCAGTGGATTCATCCCAAGTATATTCAGTGGACTGCATATGGAAACACAAAAAAACTAATTTCCAAGGTTAAATATTTGTCTAAATTATGAAGTCAGTGCTCAGCAGGGGAAGCTAGGACAAGATTGTGAGATAACTAAGGTCAAACTATCTGCTATTTATTTCCTTCTGATGCTTAATGTGAGACATTAGCTAAGGAGTGATGGTTATTGTTTTGTCTGTAATTGCTAATGATCAATCTCAAATGGGGCCAATAAATTGATATATTCTATACATATTGATGGTAAATATTATAAGGTCTTCATCCAAATTGTGTTTACTTTTTAACCTTGATTTCTTTTCTGCCCCCCTTTTTCTGCCCTATGATATTGAATTTGCATCAATGTTTTAGGCTATTTTCCTCAAGTTTTAAAATATATTATTTGGGTTGCAAGATGTATTTCTTTCTCAGATGTATAACTTGCAGTATATTGTAAGCCTAGAAATGTGTGGACAGAACTGCTTAGGTTTTATTTGAAGTAAATTTGTTCAATTCAATTTGAAATAAGTTTATGATTGCATTAGTGCATTGAAACAGAGTGCATTTTACAGCTTGTACATTATGCAGTAGTACCTAGAAGGTCAATGAATGTCTGATTAACCACTCTGAGTAGAACACCTTTTGCCCTTCATTTCAGACAGATGTGTGCTCTCTTCCTAATTAATTAAAAAGCAGCATCTTTCTTTGATGAATAAGCTAATTAAGTAATGATATCATTAAAGTGTGGACACTGCATTATTCAACATAAAAATAATTGAATTAAATTAAATGGCAGAAAAGTGAAATCACAGATTGAATTAAAGGGAGAAAACAACTGGGCTGTTAGTCTAGATCCTGAATGAACATACCCTGCCTCCACAGATTGTCCCCTATTGGCTTCTGAACGACTACTGATGAAGAGGAACAAAACAGGCAACATGAAGCTGGATATGACGCATAATGTTAGATAGAGGGATAGCTGATATCCCTGAAAGCCGTTTGTGTGGTCTGGATTGAACTTGAAGCTACCTCTCGAAGCTGCTGAAAGAAAGTATTGCTATTCAGCACAGAGGTATTTCTGCACATCTAAAATAAGCCTTCTCTGTTGTTAAAAAGGGGAAAAATACAATAGAAGATTACTTTTCAAAAAGCTACAAGGAGTTATAAGGGAAGTAAGTATAGATATATAGAAATGAATGTGCCTGAAATTAGGTTTGACTTCAGTTTTAGGTTTTCTGATTTATTTAAATAAAGACTATATGTATGTTTTTTTGGGGTTTTTTGGAACAGGTTTTTCAGGGAAACTTCATTTTCAGAGGTTAACTGTGGCAGATTTGTCACTGGAAACGGTGGCTATTGAGCATTATGTTAGTAAAATACACAGTGCTGCTCAATGCCACTAAGTGCATTGTAGTTCTGCTGTGGGAAGGGATCTGAACATAATGTGAACCAGGAGATCCCTCTCTGACATGAACTGGCCTTTCAGCATTTCATCTTAGCTTCGCGATAATCTTATAGGGAATGCTGATTAGCAAAACCTTTTTAATTGCCTATTCAGCTGAGACAATCAAGTGCTCCTGGTGCATAAGTTATTCTTTAACAGGGTTCCATGAATGTGGAATTAATTCTGAATCTTAGCTGAGTATGATCTGGAGTTTCTGAACAGTGTATGATGGCAACTATTTCTCCTAAAAGGCCTGCATGGGAAGACCTGAATCCAGGCTGTTTTAGGAAGGAAAGAGCAGAAGTGGGAGAAAATTTTGGATGGAATGAATAATTGCAATTAGTGGATTTGTCTTCACTATTAAAGGAAAGAGATAACACCTTTAAACTATCTTCAAGTGTGTATTTAGTTTATCCAGATTCTAATTGCTGCTACTCTGTTACTCTCTGGCTGTCAGGAGACATCAGTCCTGTTTATGACACGCATGATCTCTAATGTGTATTGCAATACCATTGTATTTTCACGTTTATACAGGTTTTTTGTTTTTAATTTCTATCATGTATATTTTATGGTTGTTATCACACTTTTTGTTTTGGAAATGGTCCCTATGCACAGAGGAACTGTACTCTAATGCGAACCAAACGACTCAGAATCTTGCTTTCTTGGCTGACAATAGCTTGGATAAATCCTGGATAAAGTCAACATGGACTCAACATTTCTTCTTGTATAATAGGTAACTTTTCATACAACAACCTTCTTTAATGGAAACACATACAGTGGAAACTTATCTTACAGAATGTCAGGAAATTTTTACTGCAGAAAAATTGATTTTCTTCCTTTATTATTTCTTTTAATAGTTTCTAACATCATATATCTTAACAAGAAATGTTCCCAGCCACTGTGATTAACATGCAAAGCTGTTTCTTAAGACTATTCATCCTTCTCTTAGAAATGACACAGAGTGCTAAAAGGACCTTGTTCTTAATTTTTAAACCCACTAATTTCATTGTGTCTGACACAAAGCAGAACATTTTTGCTATAATTACTGTATAAGTTATTTTTTTCCACAAAGTTGTAATTTTCCTAAAATAAGCTGGACTGCTTCAATTATGTAAATCAAATATCTAGAGAATATGATGACTGCATTGGCAAAACACAATAGAACTTAACAGAAAGCTAGCAGAGAGAAAGAGAGAGTGATAGCAAAGGCAAAAGCCCAAATGAGGATGCTTTTTTCAATTATAACCACAGCAAACTCTCTGCCCTGCTGGTAAACTGGCTCCTGCAGCTTCTCACTCTGCCAGATTTGTTCTTCCCTTGATGCCAGAGTGTGACCATTAAGACTGGCAGGAAGTCTAGGCTAAAATGAAAACTGCTGTGCAGAGACCAAGAGTGACTGAGAAAATATTATGGTTTTCTTCTGTTGGTTTTTTTTTTGGTATTTGTGTTAAAGCAAATGCATAGGCAGTAGTGTCCCAAACAGCCAAAGAGACCATGACAAATTCCTCAAAAGACATGTCAACAAATATGAGGTGAAGCAACTGGAAGATAGAAAAATGCCACAGTAATGGCTAAACAATGTATTTATTCTCAGAACAGACAATTTGCTTCAAATGGCTGGCACAAGGTGTCTTGGATCCTCAAAGTCCTGAGAACAGCTGACTCTTCCATACACACTCTTACGTGAATCTTCCTATAAATCCCAACCTTTCCTCACTCAAGACCTTCTTGGTGACCTACATTACACTGTTTCAGGATGCATCTTTTTCTTTCTCTTCGCTCCAGACGGAATGATCAGATTGAAGGCAGCTATACAAAGGTGAAGTAACACCACTGATCTACATTATGAAGTCAGTGCAGCTTTATTTTTAATCATAATCTTTGTGTGTTTGATTTTCAAGACCTTTTTTAACAGCTGACACATTCAGCAGCGACCTTCACTGATCTCTCTTCAGTGAGTCATTTATTTTTCTTCAAAATAACTTCAGTTAAAGCAGAAATTGTTAAAATACAAGATTCATTCTGACAATTCTTTCTGACATGTTTCTTTTTCTATTGGTCAGCATTCACTTTTAATGTTACAGAGACATTAATTAAGTTATTGTAAGAGTTTACTTTCCTTGAGTGGAGTTCTGAAATTTTCCTGTTTTTTGCTAGTTCTTTACTAAAATCAGAGTGTAGAAAATGTGTTCTTATGTTGTCTGTATTCAACACTGTAGTTTGAAATCTTAGACATCCAAGTGTTGAAAATCTGAGCACATTTATTCTAATTCCAATAATTTTCTCTTTTACATTGAAACTTTACTTTTTATCCTTACATTATTTTGTTTTATATTTTCAAGGCAGAAGGCATGTGGTCTGATTTAGTGTTCTGTACTTATTCACTTGGTGACTTCTGTGTCCAAATAACTCCATGAGTTACAAAGGACCTTGTCAAAGCCTAAAGTGAAGTCCAAATAGAGTCCCTTATTTGATTTGCATGACACCACTTTTTGCTGAAATACTCATCAAGGAAATTTAAAATTTTGTCTTAAGCTGACATGTTAAATAACTAAACTGGTGTTGTTTATTTGTCTTCTGATCTGTACCCCCTCCCCTCAATAGTGGCATTCCAAAAGGGATACACAGGGTGTGTAAATATCCTCATTTTCTAGTCTAGATTCTGAAAGCTTCTGACAACTTTGTAAAATTAAATAACTGTTTCTGAAAATTGTTCCTTAAGCGTCAAATACTAAGGTTTTATTGCTAATACTTTGGCTCTGCAGTGCCTCTCTTGTCTCAGTCTGACTGTGACGCATTCTTCCTATGCAGGTAGAAACTCTTCAAAATTATTATGTCCCAAGATCCGATTAAAGAAAAAGTCAACCTTGCCCATCACCAAAGTGGTTTTCCTCTTTGTCTAGCAGTATCAATCCTCCTCTCAGTCTAGCAATCCCACTTACCCTATTGGTTTTCCTTTCTTCACCTAATCCTGATTAAATCTGTGCTTGTTTTTCACGCCTGTGCTTCTTAAATTACCTCTTGCAAAATGGTTGTGTTCTTGAGTAAGACTTTCCCTCTGGCCAAAGAAGCTGAAGAGAGCATTATTCTCATCACAGGGAGATGCAACAGGTAGTACATAACATGCTAGGATTAATGGCTGTTCCGGATAAGAACAAACATTTTGTGAGCAAAAAATGAGAGGATGGCATTATTTGCGTTAGTCCTGCTTATCGGTCAGCTGTATTTCACGTGGTCTGTTTTGGATGAAACTCAAAGATGTATTGATTATAAAATTTGCTTGAATATTCCCTTACCTTGGTGGCTGTGTTGAAACGTGAGATTCCTATTGTGCTTGATTGCTTAATCATACAAACAACCTCACATTATTTTTGGTTATAGCAGCATAGCAGAGAGCAAGCATCAGAATCAGACTGTAATTACTGACAGGTAATCTTTCCTTGGTACTGTCAGTCAGTTCAGGTTGTGGCAGATGTGTTTTACAGAGTTTTAAAATGAGGGGGTAATACAGATTGTGCCATGATAAAAGACAACTGAGAGAAAGAAAAATGAGAAGGGTAACAAATTACATATAAAGGATAAAAAATTATGTTTTGTACACTGATAGCCATGAAATGCTCTCAGGTGCTGGACAGAACAGCATGAACATGTATATTTACATGTTTATTAATTTCATTTTTACATTGTCCAGAGGTTGAAAGTTGGGGGCACATGTCACTTGCTGTTCCTCAATATGTGTTGCAAAAGGCTTTCTTCCAAGATTACATGATTTTATCACTAAAGTTTAAAACCATGCAAAAGACTGTTTCAGGGGAAGTTTTATTAACACAAGGTAAAAGGAGGGGAAATAGTACTCAAAATGTCATTCCACACCATGTGTTAATTTTGCAGGAACTGTCAGCAAAGTTGAGTTATTGTCATTATACTTCAGCATATGAAAGAGTCTTTTATCTCTCAGATATCTGAATTTTCAAAGCATAGAGGAAATATTAGATCCTGGTTATCCCAGCATATAAGAGGAAAAAAACTCACCACATAATTGTACCCATAATCCTATCTGAAACAGTAGGTAAAATTCTGAAAGACACAACAGGGTGGGATTTGGCTGTACTATTGTTGCAGAAGTGCTACAATGTAAGAGTATTATTACTTCTTCCCTATCTAATGAAGCCCTGGATAGTATGTTTTTGAACTCCTTTAAGCTCTATTAAAAAAAAAAAAATATAAAGAGACTGAGCCAAGCAGACTACAATTACTTCATTTACTGCACACAGTTCTGATTTGCTCTGGGCATCTGTAGGGGGACCCTCAATTGCAGCACAGATAACAAGGTTCTATGTGTTGCAGCAAATCTAAGTACCAAAGGACACATACTAAAAATGGATGAAAACTTACAAGGAAATACTGTCTGCTGATTTATTTGCCTTGATATATCTTGTCCCTGCTATATATTGCTGTTAACTAGGCTTCGACTAATTAAATATGTGAGAAAACAAGATTTTAGAGGACCAATCTTCTCAAATTTAAGGAAGGTAAAAGACTATTTTCCGGAATAATATCCTGAAAGAACTTGAAGCAAGTCAATCAGCACAGAGAGACTATTACACAGCACTCCAGGTGCTAGTGCTGATTTCAAGAAGGCTTATGGATAAAATAAGAAAATAATATTTCAGCTCAGAGAGAACAAGGGAAAAGATAACTCAAATTTATTGAGCTGGGTATAATGACAAAAGATGAGAGAAACAGCAGATTCATTTGCAATTTTTTCTTGTTATCACATGGGAAATTATGAAAATCAAGAGTTTATAGAATTAGTGAACTCATAGTAGTAGTCCTTTTTATGAGGAAACTGTCAAAAGCCTTCAATCATATCTGGTATAAGTGGATGGAATTTTAAGCACTGTTAAACAGGGTAGAAGCTCTTTAGAAAAATGTGAAAACAATTTATCATCATTAGTCACACATAAAAACAACTGTGGACAGCTTTAGCGGTCTGCTTGTAAACCCTGAAGAATGAGAGCTCAGAAACTTTGGCTTAGGGACTGACACTGGAAAATCTGCTGGACTCAGAAAATGTGTGGTTTTTTAAAATTTATTTTAAGATGGACGTGTAATCTTGGCTTTTTAAAACATGAGGCAGTTTATATGGCAGCAGGACTTCTGGAGAGAGATGGGGCTCGCATGTCTAGAAGAGGGAAAAATATTCTAGCCCATGAGTTGGCAGAGCTGATTGAGAGGGCTTTAAACTAGGTTTGAAGGGGGAAGGGCCTTGAATAAGACCAGGCTTGCTAAAGATGTGTTTCCAATTTTTTTTATTTTTAAATTTTTAATTTTTTTTTTGTACATGTGTGGTGTTTATATTTGTTGTTTGATTTCTTGACGTTTTTGTTTTTTATCCTTTTTTTCCCCTACTTTTATTATTTATGCATAAAAGGTATACTTCTTACTTCCTAGTCCATCTTCTTTCTCTTATCTGGAATCAATAGTAAAATCATAATAAAGAGGAGAAAAAAAAAATCTAGCAAAGATAATTTTATTGGCTTTGGGTTTATATCACTGCTGAATATTAAAGAAAATTTGTGTTTACTATCATATCTTCTTGAGAGGTGTATTTTGTTTCCAAAAGCATCCTGTAAAACAACCATCATATAATCCTGCTCAAGAGTCCTTCATTGTAGGGTAAACAATGTAATGCAGTACATTTGGTACAAAATAATGACACTGAACTCTTGTGATTTCAGTCTATTTAACTATCTTGAGGCTTTTTAAAGTCACAGAGCAAACAACATTTTATCCTTTTGCAATAAAAAGTGGGTCCTGGGACTACCCAAACCACACTATACTCTTCTGTATATAAAGAATCCATCCAGGTTGTACAGATACTGCTCTCAAAGAGGTGACTTTAAGTGTCACAGTGGAGTCACGCAGATCTGCTTTTAGCTAGGAGGTGGCAGTCAATCGGGGTCAGGGGGGCTGTCCTGGGCTGGGATTATGGACACATCCTATGGGACATGGTTCTACTCTTGCAGTGAGTGTGGCTCTTCAATAATGTGGTCACGTACAAGGTATGTGTGTGTGTTTTATTAGCAGAACTGGTGGGACACATTTTAGCATCTGCCCTTTATTTACTGATATCATGGAGGGCCTAATTTTGTGCTTAATTTGCCCCTGTTCACTTTAAATGTAAATCTGAAGAAGGAGTTGCAACCAAAAGGAGAAACAAAACTTATGCTCTTTCTTTTCTTCTTGAACAAGAGATTAAAATCAAAATATGTTACAAAAGACCTTGCTTCCTTTTTTGCTCACAGATAGGATCACCTTCAGAGTCAAATGTGTCTGTCTGGAGAAGCTTTACAGTAGCCCGCTTACTTCTGTTCCCTCCTCTACTTAATAGTCCATGAAGAACCTGAGGATCTGTGAAAGATGTGTCATTCTGAAGCCTCTCGCTCCCTGTAGTGGGTCCCTCTGATGTTTCGGCCCTTGTCTCTCTCACATGCACAGGAGATAATAAAAAACAAAGTTGCTTTTCTAGAAAAGTCATGACTCACTGATCTCCTTAGGAACATACCTTATTCTCTCTCAGCAGATCCTTTGGCTCTGGCCCTTGAAGTTGTTTGAAATTCTCTGGCAGCTCAGGAGGGAGGCTGAATAGTGCGATATTTGTTCACTCCTCATTGCTAGTCTGACAAGTGAACAGCAGTTCAACAGAGTTCAAACATCTGGCAAACAGCTCGCTGCAGCTCTGAGCTGTCACACATTAATAAAGACCAATTGTTCCGTCAAGACCATGTTGAGAAGTTAAAAGGAAGAGAAGAGCCAAGGGGAAACGTGCTAATTAAAAGTATCTATATAGAGATGTATGAATAAAGGATGATTAATTTAACTTTCTAAGGGTAAATCTATGTTTCAGGATCAGACAGGAACTTTGTTTAGCCTAATTGAAGAGGAGCACAGGCTGCCACCCTGATTCCTGTTGAATAACACCTTATTCACTTGATAATTCCATGGAATCCCAATGGATTCTGAGATGTAATTCTGTGATGTTAAGGGAAGTTGGAAGGGCACATTTTCATACTGAATCTTCATCTGATTTTAAAATACACTGATCTGCTTCTGAAAGAGGACAGAAACATATCAGTCCTCTTTGTTCATGTCTTCAGACTCTTTCCTGCTCATTATGCCAATACGCTATACCTTATATATTGCAGAGAGTATTGGTTTTAAATTATGCCTTAAAGAGAGGTATGTGGGGAAAGTGATGAAACATGCTCGATTTGTGTCTCACGGAAAATTCATTCGTTTTCTATTTCAAGAGATCTAACATTTACCCCATCACTTTCTAAATGTAATTTTCTCTGCTACTTTCAAATCCTTGGCTTTTGCATTACATTACAGTATTAATTTTTAAAGAAAAATCCATAGTTTTTTTAGAAAGAGGCACAATATTTTAGCTTTTAATTCCATGTCTCTGACCACTTCTCTTCCTAAGAGCTTGTAGTGGGTTGACCCTGGCTGGATGCCAGACACCCACGAAAGCCTCTCTATCACTCCCTTCTGCAGCTGGACAGGGTAGAGAAAATACAGTGAAAAGTTCATGGGTTGAGATAAGGACAGAGAGAGATCACTCACCAAATATTGTCACGGGCAAACCAGACTTAAATTAGACATATTAATTGAATTTATTACTAACAAAATCAGAGCAGGATAATAAGAAGTAAAACAAGATCTTAAAAAAACCCTTCCCCCCACTCCTCCCTCCTTTCCAGCTCTACCTTGTCCCCTAGCAGGGCAGGGAGACAGGGAATGGGGGTTATGGTCAGTTCATCGCAGGTTGTTTCTGCTGCTGCTCAGGGAGAATATTCCTTCCCTGGTTCCAGTGTGATTTTCTTCTGTGGGAGACAGTTCTCCACGAACCTCTCTAGTGTGAGTCCATCCCACAGGCAACAGATATCCACAGACTTCTACAAAGTGGGTCACTATTCCACGAGGTGCAGTCCTTCAAGAACAGCCTACTCTGACAGCAGAGCTGTTCCTGTTGTGTGTTCTCATTCCACTCTTCTCTGGCTGCAATTACATCTGTGCAGTAAGTTTTCTTCTTCTTAAATCTGTTGTCACAGAGGTGTTACCACCATTTCCAACTGGCCCAGCCTTGGCCAGTGGCAGGTCTGTCTTGGACCTGACTGAGATTGGCTCTGCTGGGCATGGAAGAAGCTTCCAGCAGCTTCTCACAGAAGTCACCCCTGTAGCCCTCCTGCTACCAAAACCTGGCCATGTAAACCCAATGCACAGCTCACAAAAGATGAAAAATCTCCAAAAGATCCTTCTATCTTTGCTTCAGAAAGGATGAATTCAGAAACATCTTTAAATCCAGAATAATCTTGTAAAACATGCTGCTATCTTTGGAATGATACCAGGTACAGTACACACAAGAATTCCCTTGAATTTTACCCTGCAAGGATGAGTTATGAAGGTGGCTCACAGCCTGGATGTGCTTGGACAGAAGTCAAAGATTGAGGCAGTAGAGATTGTTTTTCATGCTTTTGCTGTGAGAAGCAGGGAACCCTAATGCTGACCATCCTCCATATCCTAAGATATTTCTTTTCCATGGCAGCTGCTGCAGGGATCTGGCAAAGGCCATTGAGACCAGGATAATTTTGCAGCCTGTTGGTCTGAGTAAATGCCTACTGTTCTGCACCTAGAGCTATGCCCTAGTGTAAAGGAACTAGAAATGACACTTATACAATGTGCCTGAATAAATAGAGGACTTAATGTGAAAATTAATGTCTTCTGGAGACCTGAAATGGGCAAGGTATCTCTAAACTTTTGAACTGTGATCTGAGACCGTGGTTTATGGCAACTGTTAGGAATGACGATTTTCTGATAGTTAATGTTCTGCTTGCAAAAAGTTCTCTTCAGAACAAGCTGCTCATCTCACAAAGACCAACACAGCTCGTTCCAAATGGCCAAATAGAGGCTGAAGTCTAGAAAGATATGCAGTGTAATGAATGACTTAGAGACTTTGGAGGCATAATATGGAAGTTTATATTGCTATTACACACATTGTAACAGCACTCTGAGAATAAAGAAGTGCACTTCAGTAAACTCTTTTCACAGATTTTAAAATAAGCATGCAGAATAAGATTTTTCAAATTTCCATTTATATAATTTTATTTTTCTCTATGTCATTGATCTGAGATGTGTCATTCTGCCCGATGAGTGATTTTTTAAATCCTTGTACGTATTTCTTGAGGTTCTGTGAATCACTGACCCTCATAGCTGACTCCTTCTAATATGTTTTCCTCTTTGTGACACTTTCAAGGCGTATGAAATTTGTTTGGAGTTGTCTCGGTGCTTAAAAGGTCTGTGGGATAGACCTTCAACAGGCTGGATTCCCTGTTGCAGAGCAATAACAACTGAGGGACACAAGGAGCTCTGTTTTGGTTGGAGGTCAGTGTGCAAAGCTGTACAGGTGGGACAGAGCACTGGCAAATACAATTGCAAACTCTAGTATGACAATAGGTGCCACGTTGTTCAGAAGCTTCACAAAAGTTTGTTACAGATTAATGCAGATATTTATTACAGTGGCAGAGGTGAAACTACTGGGAAGAACCAGTTTTATAACAATGTAGGTTAGTGCGTCTATTTCACTACAAAACAATAACAGTCTTTTATACTAGTACCTAAATATGAAATATCATTTTAAAGTGAGAACCAGAATTCTTACATGTTGCAATTTATTGTGAAACACACCAGATGTACTGTATTTGAGTGATCTATTTCTCCTTATTTAACATTGTAAGTTTGTTAACTTGAGTTTCATTTCCCTTCATCAACTGGGGGGATTAGAGCTAGTGGTCTTTCCTGTATTTAAAGGCATTAAAGAGGTGGGTGAAATGGCACAAAAGTATTGGCGTCTTCAAAAAGCATATCGCTAAGAGATCTGTGGCAGAATTTTCTTCTCTTCAAGATTTTTCTGTGGTAGCTATACTGGTATCACAGATATTCTCTGCTAAGTTATAATTCATCATGGTTTTAAGGGACTATTTTCCCCCTGGGTATCCTTGAGTTTTTGTGGAGTCCCACTAAATATCATGGTTGTTTACAGTGTCCATCATCACAAGTGATGGCAAAATAGCCTTCCAACACATGATTCACAATGTCATTGCTGTTCAAATAGTGCCTTCTCACTTTCTGATGAGCTGATTTTCTTCTAAAGGAAGGTATATAATCAAAACACTTGAGTGTAGTGTAAAAGAACACTGTGGGTGAAAGTTACTCAATAAGAGCAGCCTTTTGAAATCTTGCAAGCCCAGTTCTTTCTTTAACAATAATAATCTTGTTGATGATGTAAAGTTCTTTTACTGAATTTTTAAGGTGATGACATTCAAGTAGCCTAAAAATTCTTTATTATGCTGTGTATATAACAATGGTTAATCCATAGCTTTTTGAATGTCAGAAAATATATTTAACAAAGTAGCAATGCAAGTTAATATATAAGATGTAAAATAACTATAATAAAAAACTAGGAAAAGAAAGCATGTGAAAAGATGAAATTTACTATCTGGTATAAATAAGTGAGCTGACAGAGCATATTCTAAAAAATCAGTACTATGGAGGCAGCCTCATCTTTTTATTATGGAATTACTCATGTTGCCATTCTTGAGGCTTAATTTTGCCATATGTTTTAAGGTTCTATTATCCATCATGAATTATTTTAATGCAGGACTTCAAACTATAAATTTAGGAGAGAAAAAAGCTAAAAAATATTACCTGTTCCATATTGCATACTTGGTTCTAACTTGAAGTATATAAGTGAAACATGGGAAGCTGTTAGTAGCTAGAAATAAATTTAAAGGAGCGGGGTAGTTTTAAAGAATTTCAGCAGAATGTGCGCTTTCACTGTAACAAAGCCAAAAAGGAAAACCCATGTCATGGAACCCCAAGGGATCTAAATTATTTCAAAAGCGGGGTTTTAAAACAAATTTATTTGCAGTTTGGGGAAGGGCGACCATTTTCTTCAAGAGCTCAATTATATAACTCTCTTTCTCTGATACACCACTATATAAACAAATATATAGCTCTAGGTTCAAGATTTCACAGAGAAGGCCTATTAGTAATTAAATTCAGGGAGTCATATCTTCCTCTGCTAAATTGATATGGTTCTGGTGATTTCAGTCTGTGACATTTAGAGAGTAATAGAAGAATGAAGAATTAAAAGGTTAAAACTTCTACTGCTCTTGGAATGTAAGTTACTTTCCCTCTATTTGTTAGTGTTTTTCTCTAGCAGTATAGACATATTTATAATAACTGCACTAAAATACTTGGCTGATCTGTCTCACCCGAGGGAAGGAAACAACAGTTTTTCGGATGTTTCTAAATCAAAGGTATCTAAAAGTACATCAGCTGAAAAAGAAGGTAGAAAATGAAGCAGAGGTAAGAGACTCAAAACAATTTCAGGCCTACACTCTAATATTATGTCCTGGATATAGTAAGAATAACCCTGATGATAAAAAATAAACTAGAAATAGATTTGGGAAAGCAAATCCAGTACGAAATTCGGCATGATTATTTTTTAGGAAGTATGGCTGCATATATATAACTCTTCTGTTGCCCATCCCATATCCCTCACAAACAGGTATCCCATAAAGTTTGGCATGCTTCCTATAAAAATTAATAATGCTGTTCAAGAGGCACAAGCTTATTTTTTATCATTTTTACACAAAATAATTGGTTTACACTTTTACTATTGTCTCAGAGGTTCCTGGCCTTCACTCTTGCTTTCTGTTCCTTCCTGTGGCTCTCAAAATTATCTGTTTTTTTATATACAGCTGAAACCCACATTTTTGCCCACACGACCCCCCTCAAGTCCTCAGTAGTGCTGGGAAGGCACAGTCTGCTTGCTGCCAGTGGGACTGAGACCTAACCACAGGTGCCTACAGCAAAGCCTCTCCCACCCTCCATTTCCATTGGCCAAGTCTCATCCTCACATCCACGTAGGTGTCTGTCCCTCTGGGAGTGTCAGATCATAAATCCAGTGTATATGTCATCCTCTTTAAACCAAGGGTATGAAAGCCCCTGGCAGAGGCAGGAGAAGAAGATTATTGACTATTGATTATTGACTATAACTGTGTGGATGTGTTTCCTGGCTGTACTCACAAGACACATTAATCAGATTTTGTACCCATCATTTTAGTGAATCCTTGTAGGATACTTCCCTTAAATGAAACCATGTGAATCTTTCTTCTTGAGAAGATGAGGGGGCACCCAGATCTTGCAAGGACTAAATGCCAGAGGGGTCAGTGCTTGCATCACTCCCAGCAAAAAAAGTGCAAGTTCTAAACTGTCTTTGTTCTTACCTCAGCTGGATGGGTCAGTGACCACTGGTATGCTCTATCACATCTTGGAAAAAGAGATTTTAAACACCTAATGGTCAGTTAGTGCAATAAAAACAGCACAAGATGAAAATGTTCTCCTCTTACAAAGTAAAAAAAATACGTATTTTTAAACTAATTGACCAAGACCACAAATATAAACCATTAGGGGGACCCCCTGTGATACAGAAACAGTTATAAACATATATGCTGCAGCTTTTTAATACTACTTTCAATAACCAGACCAGTATATCTTACATTTTTAATCAATTTTCCATTTTACAGCCTCTTTTTACAGAAGCAGAGCTGGAGTTCTGCATAGCCATCACTCCTGTGCTATTGAATGACCTCTTGGATTTTCTTCACTGTAACAAAAGTCATAACTACTAAATGTGTCGTACTTACTCACTACTGATTGATATGGAGCTGTTAGCATGTTTTTATATAGATGAAAATCTTGCCATCAGATTAAATGTAAGCAAGAAGAGAAAAACTCCTCTTGCCTGAGCAGCATGTGCTGTTTGGAGGAGCTCAGAGCCAAGTACTCTGCAGTTGTGCTACTCAGCTCCTCAGCTCATGGCTGTGCCATGTGATCAGCCCAACAAAGGCTCTCAGTGGTGCTGCAGGGCCAGGAAAGAGCAAGGCTGAAGGATATATTCCATATATGCTGGGAAAAGGGTACTCAGACTAAAGGGATTTTAACTTCATGGAAGGCTGCAGTATAAGCAGAGTCTAGGTCAGAACTGGGGGGAAGATCTCTCTGACAGACACACACATTGCTACTTCCCAGTGGCTGCTTTCTCTCCTCCTAGTTGGGGCAAACCTGACACGGTGTACTGCCTATCCTGGTCCTTGCACCACCAGGTTGCGTAAGTCTCCTTTCTGCAGGATTTGTGAGGTTTAAAAATGTTGCCAGCACTAGTTACATCGTTAAATTATGATTAGGACACTTGTGTTTCGGTGGTGGGTTAAATTTTCTTGATAGTTTCTTCTGCATATTCTGGGCTAAACCCAATTACCTACTTCATTAGCTTAGTTCTTCAAAACTGGAAATTCACTGAAATCACAAACTTCAGCAGGACACCCCACTCACTTGATGGACACAGGTTATCGCATTTCACCTATTCTTTCTGTTTTGATCTGTCATTTAAACTATCGATGAGCTGCCAAAAAACCAGTGTCTCCCTAACTTTACCAGTACTCAAGTTTTATTGGGCGTTCTTACTTCAATTCACTAATAGAGAAAGGCATCAAATGTTGCACATGATTTTAGCAGTATTTGAACCTTAGAGACTAAAATGACAGAAACAATTCCAGTTGCTGAAAGACATGAGATGGTTAGTAGCCACCAGAGCACATGAAGGCAATGGACTAACTCCATTTTTCTATCTGCAAGGGTTTGGTGTTGCTTTTCCACCATCAGCCAGAGGAATAACTAACTTTGATAAGAAAAGAAAAAACACTACCCATAATTAGGCATTATATAAAGCTTTCTTGTAGCATATTTTTAAAATGTGATCTTCTCCAGAGTTCTCTGAAAACATCTACATTCACTTTCAATGCTGAGATTTTTTGGCCATAGGTATTTGAAATGAATTTCTAATTAAATATCAAATGATTTCATTCACAATGTGCTCAACAGTTTTCCAACAAGTAGGGGAAGACACCAACAGGCTTGAATTATATGGCATCACAAAATCAATGAAGTTTTGAGATTCAGTTAGTGGCTACATGAACATTGTTGGGAACAGTGTCGTAAGGAAGGCACTGTCTAAGCTAAAGGATGATACAGAAAGAAGAGATTATAAAAGTGATTATGATAAACTCAGTCTGGTGTGAGAAAGCTCCTGATCATCAGAATGATGATGTTTCTAAACAGAGTAGCAAAGAAAAAGCTTATTATAATTAAAAGCATTGACTTCACTGAAAGAAAAAGGAGTAAGTAAGGTCCTCAAAACACATTGATGGTTGCTGTTTTTGTTGCAAATACATTTCTTCACCTCTTTTGAAATCATCTAACCCCTGCCAGGAGTAGTGAAAGGAATGACCTGAAAGTCTGAGCTGTTGGTGCACTAGCAATGGATAACTGTTTTTTTTTGTATTGCTGTTCTGGTATGGGCTCAGCAGGTACATAAATTACAATGTTCCAACCCATTTCACCCTCCAAGTTGGAGCAAGGTATGTTCATTTTCACTCTGCATGCATTGCTTGTTCTTAGAGAGTCAGAGCTCATGTTGCTGTGCAATCTTGGGCTTCTTTTATGAGCTTAGCTGGGACACTGCTGGATATCTTTCTTCATTGCAGATTTTTTAATCTTGGCTTGCAAAATCAGAAACTCTTTCCTGGCTGCAGAGATTATTACCTCACTTTAGGTCTCAATTACACTGAAGAATCTCACATAAGTTTTTACAATATACTTTTTCAGCCCTCTTTTTGTGGACACACTTGCTATGTCCTTTTAATTCTCCACATTGGCTCGTGGTTAATTAATCTTTTTGACTATGTAGTGGCCAGTCTGTCTTTGACTTTTGTTTCTTCTTATATTTATTCTTTCTACTTCCAGAGAACCATGAGGACCAGATGTAAATATTTGCCCCATTTAGATCCTGAAAACAGACTCTGCTGTCAAGGGAAAAACGTACAGAGGAAGTCCAGCTACAACAATTATAAATCAGGGACCAAATGGGCATTTTGCTTTGCTACAGTGAGTCATGATTTTGATTTGAAAATACTTTTTGTTTGTTGGCATATCTAGTAAGGTGTTTTTGGCAGACTGCCATGCCATCCCTCTCTTATTTTTACCCTTTAAAACAGAAATCAGAAACAAAACATGACCTCAGCCCTCCTGTATGGAACAGAAAATTCAAATTATAATTTTTTTATGGACTCCTAGACTGAGAGTTGATCTAAAGAAAATCTTAAATTTAGACTAATTAATCTTTGATAAATGAGCATATGAGTTAACCTTTTGACTAACTGTTCTTCATCTATATTTTGAATCTGAGTGTTTTTTTAAAAAAGAAATAGGTTTAATGGATGCCAGCCTACTAAGTAGCTTCTATCATTCTAGAAAGTGAATCCCCTGAAGACATGAACAAATTTGTTCTTTGGCTTCCTTTTCCGCACTCCCTTTATGTATGGAAAAAGGAAATGCAGGAATATTAAACACATTTCTCAAGGTCACATAGGAATTTGGTGATAGAAATTGATCTAATTTTCTACATCCCAGATCAGTGTTTTGAATGCATGACCAACCTTTCTGTTCTCACCTGGTGAGATATTTTGAAATTATTAAAAAAAAAA
>VZRN01005828.1:749857-773802 GCA_013397935.1 Dasyornis broadbenti | reverse complement strand
AAAAAAGTGATGAAATTTTAAATTGCAGTTGTACTACCACCCTCAAAGATTTTATTCTTATTAAGGATATTGGGATATGCTGGTTATGAAGCCCAGAACAGCCTGTCACTTTATTGCAGCTTGGTCAGTTGTACCTCCACCAAGCAAACACTACTTGCAGATAGCAGGAAGATAATGTCTTCAGGCTGTAGATATATGACTTGTCAATCCCTGATTGGTTTGACTGGCACTTTTAAAGTAGAAGCTACATTTTGCTTCTTACAAGTGTTTCAATCTCCAAAAGATATTATCATTATTATTGTACACTTATTTACTAGGATATTTGTAAGATTTTTGAATACCCTTTTCATAGACTTTTAAAGCTTATAAATATCCTTTATTGCTAACTAGTTTTTTTCTGCTTAATGTACTGTTCAGTTAAGTGTAAAGATTCAGAAATGTTTGGCTTCATAATAAATTAAAATATTTAATTTCCCTATTTTAATAAATAAGATAGGTCCTCTTGTCAGTCTTTTACCTGACTAGTTAATAAATGGTCTGGACCATTTCTGTTGATTGAGACAAGAGGCAGGCATAATGGCAAAATTCTTGACAAGAAAATTTCAGATATATCATGGAAAAAGATGGCAAGCATTGCACAGGCATTCACAGGGAAAATATAAAGAGGTGACAAAAATGACCTAAAGCAACTTTAGCTGCTGTGGATCACACGTTGCTTAAGGCTTTTCTACAGTGGAACAAAATTTGGTGGGAGTCCTCTAAATGGGGTTGTCAGATTCCAATTCACTGCAATGACTTTTTGGATCATTTCCTGAAATTCTTGTTTTCTGAATGGTAAACCAAAAGTTTCCAACTCTGTGCTAGAAACGCCTGTGTTCTACTGTTGATGCTGCTATGTCATGTATCAAAATTAGATGAGAGAAGTTGCCAAGTGTCACAGGATCATTTCAGCCAAAAAGTTCATTAAGTTAGGCTGTCAATCATGTAACCCAGCTAACTTCTTAGGGCAATCCTCTCCTTCTATATCTGCGAAAATTGAATTGTTGGAATCTTTCCATCTTCATTTCTGCCATTGCAAGGATGCTCATTCCTTAGTTTGTGATGGCTGATAATCTGTTAATCTTCAGAAATTATCATATTGGGGTAGGTTGACCCTGACCAGCAGACAGACAGCCACGCAGCCTCTTACTCCCATCTCCTACAGTTTGGGGGAGAGCATATATGGAAAGTGAGCAGACTTTTGAACAATATTAAATACATACCCCTCAAATTTGCAGCTGAAGGACTATTCACATTATGCATAATGCCCTATGAAATAATTGATGACTGTGCAAAGTCTCAATGAAATAATTGCTTAGTGTGACACTTTCACTGAAAAAGTGCTTATTCATTGCATTTTTTGTTTGCAAAATACTTTTTCTTTCACTGTAATATTTTCAGAAAGATTTCTGGTTTGGAGCAATTGGACCATGGTCTATGACTTCACTTAATTGCTGAAGCATGAGCTGTATATCCACTGCTTCTAATTTTTGTGTTGTCTGCAGGCAGCATTTATACCTTTCCCTTTGAGATATTTCATGCCTGTATTTTCTGTTGTAAGATTTGCCATGCTCTATTCAATAACTGGCTCATCAGACCAATGCAGTACCACCTGTCTTAGAAACCAATATTTCCAGCTATGAAAGAAGTCAGAATAATGCCAGGAATCATAAGAAAAACCTGTCTTTCAATTTTTTTATTATAAAGAATTGCAAGAGAATTATTTCTGATTGTAAGTAGTCATCCCTAAATTTAATCAGTGCTAATAGGCAGAGAAAAATATGCAAAATCAAGATTGATTTGGGCTCCTGTGGAGATTTGGTTGTTGACCTGTTTGTGTTCTGATGGAATTCCTTTTGATACACCAAGGTAAGCAGTCAGCTTCATCAAATGTGATTTTCCCTTGGTAAATCTCAGAACTTCCTGTGTGCACCTGCAGGAATGCAAATCTTCTGAAGCAAAAGGGTGGTGTACTCTGTGCACCTGCAGTGATACCACCATAACATCTTGGTGCAATGCAGGAGAGGCACACAGCCAGTCACTGCCTGGAAAATGATTTTTGGTACCATAGCACAGGTCCAGCATCAGCGAGCTGGGCTTAATCGTGTTTGAAGGAACAACATGAAAATAGCCTGGAATAGGAACCTGGGAATGAATCTGACTATAAGATACCCGTGGATAGTTTCTGGCAAAGGTGGTGTACCTGAGAGGTGTCTTAGACCGTGTGCAGACTGTCAGGACTGCTAGGTCACTAACACTCTGCTACAAATGCATTATAGTATTAAGGAAACAACATGTTCAAATTCTTATAAATGTGATTTTATTTAATAATATATCTTTTAATATTGCTATGAAATGAAGAGCTTAGTAGATTCTTTTTACCTAAAGCTAAAATTCCTTCTTTTTTGAGAGTGTAAAAAAAGCTGTATGGAATTACGTCCTCAGTGAGCTGCTTATAATGTAGATCATTAAATCCCTAAAGATTTAGCATGCAGTTCAATAATTGTTTGTCAAGTGTATTTAGAAATTTTCAAAAAATGCATTTCTGTTTTTCCTAAGGAAAGTAATAAGAAAAAACAACCATTTTAACCCAGATTTGGCAGAAGCCTTACACATGAGTGGTAAGGTAGTAGTTTGGCTTTCCATGGTACTTCAATCAGAAACCTGATTTCTCTGTTTCTTTCTCTTTGTTTATTTTCATTGTAGTCAACAAACACCTTTCCAGCAGCGATGTCATCTGGAGCACTTGGGAAATAATCTGACAATACATTTCTTGTTTGCATACACATATTGACAGCACAAACTGAAACACAATGGCCAATCATTTGCAAAAATTTCCTTGCAGATGCGTTTAGCCACGGACTAAACACAAAGTGGTAAAGAGTTCCATCTAATTTACCAGAGGTTTAATTCTGAAGTAAATAGTGGGAATATTCTTATTCCAGAGATTTGTATAAGATTTTACTTTGTTTCTCTGTACATAGATATATTTTGATTAGTTTGGTGAGTTTGATATTAAGTAAATGAAAAAGCATCAAGGAATAAATTATGACAGTAAGGAAAATACAGATGATTTGGGAGTGAATACTTTAATTCACAGATCTTACATTTTACTCAAGAGTGCTCCCTTATCTGTATTACAATATGAAAACAACCATCATTGTTTCACATGCCAATAATGAAGAAAAAATACATAGTTTTTTCATTGCCCTTAGGGTATGGAAGGATGTTTTTAAGTTTTAGAAAAAGAAGATCTAAAAAATGTGTTCCCAAAGAAAGCTATTAGAAATACATTTTCTAGTAAGAATCCAGTATTTTAGACACGTTGTCTGAATATCACAGGTAAAAAGGCCAAAAAGAAAATGACTGAAGACGTCTTTACTTCTTTTTTATATGACATCATGCTCTTTAGCTAGAATACAGATTTTGAACATATTATGCTAGTGTGCTGAAAACAAGTTCAATCTTTTCAAAGGATGTCAAGGAGCTTGGAAACAAGATTTGTGGAACACACATATTTTAAAATAGTTTTATGAAGGAAACTTCCCACAAGATAAACCAAAAGACAGAAAAACAGCCTTATTCTCCAGCCACAGATTTTAGCTTAAGGATGTTTTTAATTCCCTAGAAAACAACAGAGACAATGTAGCTATTCTTTTATGCATTCTTCTGAAATTTAGGCACATCTGAAAACTGAAAGCATTTATAGGAACTTAAACCTTAACATGAGATTTTGTGTCGATGTTCCTGTGCATGAAGCATAGAATCAGACTTCCATTCTGTTCCTTGACAGCCTGTTGCTGATACAAAATACATAAATCTGAAATGTGTCTGTCCCGTTACAAATCCTTTTGAGTTTTCCAGATTTAACAGAATGACCCATGTTATTCTTCATTAAAGCTGTTGATATAGGAATTACACTACTCCCACTGCCAATTCACCTTAACAGATATGTACCATTTAGATATTTAAAGTAAAATTTAATTATCTTTTAATGTCTTTATTGGGAAAACTTTTCTTTTTTTTTCATATTCAGAGTTACTGAAACTTTCTACTTGCATTATAATTTGGTATTTACAGCTAGTATTCTGTCCTTGAAGCTACTGTTATTTTTAAAATACTATTATTAATGTTTTTATTATTATTTCAAAGCTTTTCTTTGCCAATCATTTCTTTACCCATAAATTAAGCTTGACAAAGTTTTTGTCTGATGAAAATTTAAATAAGGACTTCAGATAGGAAAACAAATTGGTGTGGCAAATGCCAGATTTGTGCAGAAATCAGGAAAGTGTACTTTGAAGCTGGTTGTAACAGCAAAAGATAGCTCCAGCATGAATTTCCTTGAACTAAACAGGAAGCAAACTCTATAAGAACAGGAGGCAAGATATCTACAGCTTGAAAACTTCTTGGATGGGAGACTATGTGACAGTGTTTTCGTTGTCTTCAGGGGAAATGACAAAACACAAATCTTTCTGAAAAGGTCTTCAAAGAGTCTCAGCATTTCGATATTATTTGTGCTCTCATCTCTCTCGATCAAGAGCTTCAGGGTGTGAAAGAATCAGGAACATTTACCATTGTCCCAACAAATTTGATGTTGTGGCTCTGTAATGAGTTAGGGCCCAGCTCAGCTCCCATCAGAGTCACTGGGAAAAGTCTCACTGCTTTTGTAGCATATTAATCAAGCTCTGAGTGCCCAGAGAAGTGGAACAGAACAGACCTGAACAGATAATTTTTTTCTATAATGTGACATTTTGGTACCAAGAGGAATAAAAACCCCACATAGCAAAGATCAGAAACAGATTACATTTTAGGACAAGGAGATAAAATGAGAAAGATGGCCAAAATAACAATAATCCCAAGTACTTTTCAGCCTGGAAAAAGGCTGTGACATGTGGCATTCTCATGAGGTATCTGTATTCCTAATGGCTTGTAAAATTCCATTAGAAATTACTATATCCAGCCTTACAAACTCCATCATCTAAAGAGGATTTTGAGATTACAGTTTTAAGACAACTCGAAGAATGGGTTAAGTCTCAGCCAGTTTCTGTGTTCATTACTATCCTTTTCTCAAGTCAAGATTAAAGTTGTGCCATTTGCTATTTCCATTAAGCCCTTAATCTGAAAAGTGAGTGTCAATTTAGTCATGTCAGGTTAATATCTCAGGAAGTGGCTGTGCTACTGACCTCTCACTTACTTGTCATTTCTCTAATAAATTTCAATGTTTCTCCACTTTCTGCTTTGGCTGATGTACCTAGTTAGGTATTTCAGGAATGTGGTGCCTCTACCAATCTTCGGCATTCTGTGATTCTTTGTATGGCTTGTAAATATTATTTATTCCTGTTTGCTAAGTCTACACAGCCCTTGAGTGGCAGGAATGAGAAGGGCTGCACAATGACCCACACATGGGGCCATCGCAGAAGGCAGGGCTTTCACCAGGGTGCAGATCATCTCCCCGTTGCCATCGAATGCAAACATAGGTTGCAAGGCTTTGCTTTATATGGTAGAGATAATAGTTCAAGATTTTACATAAAAAATTATTCATGTCTTTTCTTTTCCAGAAGAATCTGAGGTATCTTATCTAAGAAAACAATAAGAGCACCAGCAACATCATTTTTGCCTGTTTCTAAAGAAATTAAAACAGGGGATATGTTTGCCTTTCATTTGGGGAAATGAGAGGATGAGAATGGAGCCTGGGTTGGCTTGAGGTGAGCCTATGGCTACAGAGTGGTTGCAAGTGCTTCCAAATTATAGTCACTGTAATGCATTAACACTGCTGTTGCCCTTTATTTACATCAGCTACCTAAAGCATTCAGGGCAACTGAATCAAGAAGTATCAGACACAGGAGTGACACAGTCAAATTTTTCTGTCTTTGACAACATGAAGGATCTTGAGCTCGTCCTCACTTCTCTGCATTACTGCTCCAGGCCCACAGGCAACTTGCTATTTAGTTGCATTCTTGTGTGAATGGAAAGGTGCAGGAGTGAAAGAAATAAAAAATATGGGAAAGCAATGTAAATATCAAAATGGTGGACTTAAAGCACTATAGGTCTTCCTGACAGAAAGAAAAGCAAAAAGCTTTTCCATCATTTGTGAACATTCACATGCACGTGGGGGAATTAAATATGTGTAAGTATATCTCAATAACTTTTTCTCTCCAAGAGGAGAGGAAAAAATACACATGAAGTTATAAAAAGACCACAAGTGTGCTATTAACATCCTCAGATGTTGTGAGTGATCCCTGGTGGACAAGATCCATATGGGGCATAAGCAAGTTCTTTAAACACTGGGCTAATTTTTGATGAGCTAGATGGAACCAAAACAGGCACAAGAAATGACAGCAGATGATTTAATGTGCTTTTAAGTGTGACTACAGCTAAGTCACAAGACTGGAAATACTTGGCTAAACTGAGTCTAAAGCAATGTGCAAGTCACACTCCCTTGAGGCATTCACTGTTACTAATTTATCTCCAGAGTTGCAAGGGTAGTAATTATTCTCCTCATGGATATTAATCTCTTGTCCTATTGCAACAGAAATTTTACCTTGTTCGTTACTGTGACGTTAATTCTGAACAAAATCTTCTGTACCATGTTCTTCTTTTTACTTATATTCTGCATAAAATCTCTGTTTCGGTTGGACAGAAGTTAATTTTTATCTCCTGCTCTAAAACACAAGTCTGCTGAGTTATAGAAGAAAAATATGACAAGAGCAGTACTAGACTTTTCTGAAAAAGGTTATTTTCTGGGGTAATATAGGGGTCTGGTAAATAATATCTGTTATAACAGCTGCCTTTGAGAAGAGTGAGTGAATCACTGCAAGTTGCTCATATCAGCTTCATACTCATGCACTCTTGTGTTTTTCCACTTCTTTAGTACTACATAGAAATGTAATTTTAAAATATGGCCTAGATTATCATGTTTTCAGATGAACAGCACAGACAATTTTTTATTGAGGTTTTGGAAGACTTTGACAGCATTTTTTGTCTTTCATAATATCTTGTAAATGTCTACTAGGAAATGTTTAACTCACTTAAATTACAGGAAAACTGGTGTTGATTTGAAGGGATTTTTCCCAACTCGACACGATCTACTGACCCATGATTCCTGCAACTTATTCAGCAAAAGGCTGTCATCTGCATTGATATAAACTTCGAAAATATACAGCAGCTGCAGCAAGATAGTAATTTTAATTGATGGGCAGAAAAGGCAGAAGATTGAAAAGGTTTCTGGTGCACTTGTTAGAGTGAGTGAGGAGCCAAAGAAGTCACAGCATTGCAAGAGTAGGAACTGAAGTCACAGAGGGTGGTTAAAGAGCAAGAGGCATTAAATGAATACTTTACAAGCAAGAATATTGGGAGATGTGCCAGCTGAAACTGGTTGTTTTATTCACTATCACGGCTGACTTCAGAGCTAGTGAGGCACAGATATTGAATAAATTAAGAGAAGTTGAAATCAACAAATCATCCATGCCACGTGCAACCTTGAGACTTTAAAAGGAGAATGGACTACACAGCTCAGGTAGGGTGGCCTTCACTCAGTGCTACAGGTGCCGACTTCTCCAATAAAAGAGAAAATTGCTATAGACCAAATACCATAAAATCTTAATTACAACCTTGTAATTACAGGAAGTGCCTGCCAAGTTGACATTTGTTTTCCCTTAGTAGAAGATTTTATTTATATATTTAGCTCATATATATATATATTTATATATTTAGTTCTACTGACATGAAACATGCCTTTCCATATGCACGTACATTTTAAGATTTAAATGAGTGTTTCAGTAGCAAAGCATCAGCTGTTCTTAGAGTGGGCTTTTTTCCACATGCCATATGATATACGTTGAGTCAGCCGTGGCATTAGATGTTTATGGAAGGAGAAACTGAACTAAACAGTAGGGAACTGACTCTCTCATTCTTTTTGCTATGTTTTCTTCCTTTTTTTTTTCCACTTTTTCATTTGTGGTGAGGGAGAGAAAACAAGGAAGCAGTCTCAGAAGTCTGCCTGTCATCTCCTTGGAAAGAAAGATACAATTCTTAGGAATGATCCTCGTCACCTGTGGCACTTAACTCATCACACGTTTTTTCCAAGGAAAAGCCCTCTGCGTTCTGTAGTAGGTTTTGCTAAGCAGGAACAAGCATGTGCTTAAGTCTATCTTGTGCAGCTGGCCATGGTGGGCTGGCACATCCATCTTCTCCTTCTTTTTCCATTTTAGCTGCCTGCATACACTAATAAACAAAATCATCCTTCAAATGTCTAAAATATAGCAAGATGGCTGCTAAGCAGGTTGTATTTTAAGACATCTTGAAAGATCACTTCCCTTGTTGATTTTAACTGTTGAAAGAAGAGGACAGATGAAAATGTACCCATATAACTAGCAAATGATAACTGAAATATAAGTTCATGGGGAATTAGGGTTTTGTGTAATGCAAAGGAAGGCAGTGGAAGGCACCACTGTATCCAGCAGAGATTTATCACTCCGAGTGGTCACAGCACAGCTCCTTAGAAACATTCTTTCTCCTCAGATGGGTGTTAATCCTGTAGTCTTTATTTACACTAGAGGGATCACTCTTGTGAATATGAGCCGCAAAATCAGGTCTGTAATGATTTCTGCTTAAGGTGCAAGCTCATAGATGTGACTGAAAGATGATTTTTTCCATTTGTTTCATGTTGTTATATAAAAATGAGCAAATCTTTTTCACACAAGAAGGTAGGGTATAGGCCATCATGAACTTCTTTGATAAAATAGCTGCTGTTTACATAACTTCCATTGCACAGCTCCTTTTAAGATAAACATCTATGATAAAAAACAAGACCAGTTTGGAGCCAGAATCTGCTATGAAAGCACCAGAGATACCATGCAAAAATTTGAATAAAGCATTTTCCGTTTGAAATGCTTATAATTTATTGCATAAAATTTAAACACGCCCATTTTTAAAACCTTTTAGTGAAATGAAAGTGTGCAGTTTTCATCAGAAAACACGTATTTCCAGTCCATGTAGAAATTTCCACAGGAGATGTGTTTCCATTTCAAAAGGATGCTATTCTGTTCCTAAAATATTTTTGTCAACATATTTTCAGAGCTCTAGTAATGGAAAACTTGTGAATGCTATTCTGCAGCATTTCTGACTATTTTCCTTAACACTGCAAATTTGGAGGAGAAAAATTCAAAAATAAAGGCAGATATATGTATGTGTTTATATGTATAGTTATTTACAGCTGATACTTTCTCTGATTATACTGAGTTGTCCTTGGTGAATCGTCCTTACTGTTCTCCAGGGGGAAATAAGGTAAAAATGCAAGATTGGCACAAGAAGAAAAGTTTAGTCCATTGTCTGTTCTTATCTCCTGCTATTTTTCCAAAGCATATTTATTTTTTAGCTAGACATATAAAGCAAAGAGGAACAGAAGAGATCCCTATATATGTAAAGCTTGGACATTCATATTCTTAAGACCTATTGACATTATAATACATCTGTTGTACTTTGTATTATATAGGCCAGTAATAGCAAGACAAACACTGCTCTAAATAATTTTAACATCTTGGTTAAAGATACAGTAAAATATATTACTGATGTCATATGCAATATTTGCATGATGTGAAGATTTTTGGATTAGATTAAGCAAGGATTTTAAATATAAATTTAAATTACTGTAATTTTCCAACAATTTAATTAGAAATTTGCTATCTGCACAGTTCATATGCCTAGGACTATTAATTTAGCAAAATTTGAGACCATTTTTTTCCTACTCAACAGAGAATAATGAGTAATGTTAAAAAGAAAATCCTTTTAATAGAGGGCAAAACTTGTCCATGCCTTGCTTTTCCAAAGTCTGCCTAGGCTTTACAACTTACTGTCCCGACAACTCAGCCTGGTTTTTTTCACTTTCTTGCATGGGATAAACAAGTAAACAAAAAAATCCTTTAAGACGATTCTTTTGCTTGACTTGTTATTAAGTGGAATTATTTTTGAAGCTTCATTGTCTTTTTTTTAGCCCCTGCCCTTTCATCTCATATATGAGAAGCAGTTTTGAAAAGAACAGGCTGATCCTGGGTGGGCTATATCAGCCCAACACCATCTTCTAATGCTTTTGCCTTCAAATGCCTCCCCTAAAATGGTATCAGTGCTGAATGTCTCTGTACAGCAGCATTTAGCAATAAAAATCCATCACATAGAATTTCTATGGACAGAATGTGATTTCATCCAGAAAGAATTATGCGAGCCTCTAATCTGATTTGCTCTCTGGATTTAAAGAAATTTCACATGTAGAGAGTAACTCTATCCATTTATAATACTGCCAAAGAAGAGCAGGCCTTTTTGCTGCTCTCATCTCTCATTTGACTGTAGGCTCAGCTGCTGAATCCTATAAGTCTGTAAAATGCCACCTGCCTGGTTCTTTACTGCCCACTTCCCAGGAAAAGATTTCATACAATATAGGATTTAACTCGTAAACTGTCATGACAAATTCGAAAAGAAAAACAACAGCTTTTCCTTCTATCTCCATAAAACATATGACCTTGTGAAGACTGTTATAAAGGTTTTATCTATATAATTCTGGGGTGAATCATATTTTAGATGTGCTATTGGCATGATGAACACATAATAACCTGCATTACTTGTAAGGAATAAGAATGAAGGTGTGTATTTATCAGCACAAGCCTAGTATATGTTGTCTTATTGTTGCTTTTTTAGAAATGTGGCAGTCGCTATAGGTCTCAGTAGAGGTGGCAGTGTTGAACAAGTACAAATTAATGGGTAGTCTACACCCAAAAAGATCTTATTGCCTAAATCAAAATAGCTCAGAATGGGAAAGGAGGATTATCATCATTTTAAAGACAAAGCAGGCCGAGACTGTGAGGGATGTAATAGCTTGTCATGTTTTTGCACAGTGTGCATGTCAGAGCCGCACTTGTGTTCAGCACGTTCCACTGCACACTGTGCCTAAAAGCTTCAAAACAAAATACCAGATACTCTGCTTAGTTTCACATTTATATATGTGTCTGTGAGAAAAAACCAGTGATTTACCAGACTATGAAACAAAATGCAGCAACAATATCAGTGAAGTTTTAGTATCTGCTAATGAAATATCCAATATATTTTTTTTTTTGCTTCTGGCGTAGTTTCTTCTACTCTTAGCCCACCTTCATGTTTTGCAAAACTAGAAACAATTATTATATAGAAGTTCAGAGTGGTGCATCCCCAAGGGCAAGAAAGTTACCCAAAGGGACCAGAGACCTGCAGAGCTGAACAAGGAACTCCTGTCAGAAATCAGACATAGGCAGAAGATACAAATGAGGGGGAAGCAGGGACAGGACACTTGGGATTTATACAGGGACGGTGTCAGAGTATGTAAAAATAGAACAAGGAAAGCCAAGGTCCATTTGGAATTAAATCTGGCTAGGAGCTTTTCATAACAATTATGCAGTGTCCAAGACTATTTTAAGCACCAAAACCCACCAAATTAAGGAGAGAAATATGGTGTGGAATCTGCAGCAATACATAGAGGTAATTTTAAAGTCAAACAGATAAGCAAACCCATCTCATACATATATAAACACATGCAAAAGTACACAATTACTTTTTTTTTGTTTGTTTAGTTTCCTCTCACCCTGACTGTAGAAAAATCACCCAAAGTCAAAGAATTTTATACCTAAAATCACAATCCCCTTCCCAAAGATTATATTATCTCATCTTGAAAATTAGGTATATATATCATATTCCTGGGCTATATGGATTCACATCAAATCCTGACTATCACCTTGAAATGAAAGCTCTGGCTGATGGAGAGCTTGCTCAAAATAGTAATTAGTGACAGCAAAATCTATCAGTGATGATTATTTTTTTAATTTCAGTGCTGCTTTCTCAGTTAAAGATTGATCATGTTGCCTATCATTACTGTAGGCACCATGTATTTTTCGGGGCCAAATCATAAGAACTCTTCCTAATTCACTATGCTGCAAAATCAATCTGATGAAGTCAAATGACCCTCTGTCAAAGAGGCTGAAGTTAATGGGTGTTTTTGCTGTGAAGGACATGCAGAGTGCTTGTGTTCCTTCTCCTCTGGCCTGAGCTGGGGAAGCCAAACCTGGGAGCAGCAGTGTTTGCAGAAGGATTTGCATGACCTCTGGAAAGACTGAGGCTATCTCTAGATCCCATGATACAGCCCCTTTCTGAGAACCAAGAGAGACAATGCAATTTTTAACTTACAGTATGACTTTAATTTAAAGCTAGAATAATGTAGCATAAAAAATTAGAATGAAAGGATTCTTACATACAGGTTAAGAAATTGAGCTGGTCTTTTAGAATGTGTGGTGGGAGTTTGATTTAAGTGTAAAAAAAAATAAAATTTTTTTGGCAGCAAGCCATATGAAAGAAGCAAAATGCTAACTAATCATATTTAATGTTAAATCAATGGCACAGTGCTGTGAAAGCCTGAAGGAATAGAAATTTCTTTTCTTAGCATACACTGTAATAGACTTTGGGGTCAAGAAATGATGTATTACTGTAATATCAGCTGCCTTTTAAACTGACACTTGTAATAAATGGCATATATTCCTCTTATAATTTCTTTATTAGTAACACAAATTTCCCCATCTGTGATTATCATCCTGGATGGCAGATGAAGAATTCCCTCTGCGTTACACCGGGGAGGCACGTGACTTGGCATGCACATACAGAACTCAGCCCCAGTGGCTCCTTTAGTGTAATACAGCACCAACTATTGGTCTCTTTACTTGACAGGTGGCCTCTAACCTTTCTAGGCTGCTTTGAGCAGAGAGTATCAGATATCACAAATGAGGGAATACATCAAAATTAGGTGACCATTTACTTTCAGCATGTATTTGGCAGAGTTCTGAGGATCGGCAATAGACCTTATCCCACAAGCAATTTCCTTTCCATCTTGATTGAAGGAAATGTATGGCTTAGCTGCAAGCTCTGTTGAATTCCTCACCACGATCTCTGCAGATATGTAAATGAACATTAGCTGCAGAATATCAGATTATGGAAATACCTAAAGAACATTACAGCTTGAGGAAGAGGAAAAAATAGCCTCTTGCTAGCAAGATATTTTCTCTTTGAAGGAAACAGTTGAGTGACATGAAGTTGAAGCTAAAATATAAATTAAATACAAAAATTTGAGTGAGATGTAATTATTAAAATTATTTGGATTAGATGGAGAAATTCAAGTCCTGTTTCAACAGACAGCCTGCATAAAGAAATACGTGAATTCATTGTCAGGCAGTGACTTTCAGTGAATTACGACAAAAGAAATTGTAATTTTTACAAACAGAGCATGAACTGACAGGAATTCAAACAACCATAAGGAATTCATTGCTGTATCAGTGAAGACCCAGTGGCAGCTCAAGGGTGATTCATACAATATTGCCCAAGCACTGCAGAGACTTCCCTTGTCTGAAGAAGGGTTTCTCCTACTTCCTGTAGTGCCTTGGGGCATCCTGAGCCCTCTTTCCAGGCAGGGGCATGGCTCAAAGAGGGAATGGTTGACAGGACATATTCAGTAAATCTTATTCCATGTTTCTGTATTTGGGTTCAAAATGATGGCGACAAATAACTAGAGTATTAACATTAAAAAGGTAGAAGACAACTACCTGGATCACGGTTCCAAAAAAATTATACATTCTGATAGACTCTGCCAAGGAGACAAGTCTGTACAAAGACATCTGTGTGTTTTAATAGGGATCATGATTCTAACACACACACACGTCTTTGCAGAAATAAATATAAGAAGCATTATCTTCCTATTTCCCACTGGAATCCCATCTGGCACTACTAATCGACCAATTACCTTCAACAGCTAATGGATGAAATGATAAAGAAACTGTGCCAAAGGATTATATGTTTGGTTACTAATCTTGAACAGGATAAGTGTCAACTACAGCTTCTGCCTGTGGAAACAAACTATTTTCTGGATAAATTTCAGTTAATCAGTTTTCTGACTGTAAGGAAACAGTTTTCAAAGAAACTTTTAGATTTTAATGTGCTGTCTGATTTGTCTTCTTGTTTAGGGTCTGATCCTGTTTTAATTTGCCACTCTCTCTTGTCTGTTAATGAACCTCTTAGTGGTCCAAATCTCTCCATACTGAATGGTATATGCTCTCATAACATTAATTCACTGAGCCAGAAAATTTCTAAATTCAACATTTTCTCATTTCAAATGTTATGGTGCACTCAGGAAATGAACCCACAGGGCCATTCAGGATGCTTATCTCTCAGCTTTCTATAAATATTTTCACACTTTTTCTTGATATAATTCCCATTGTTTCCCTGATTATTCTAAATAAGCTATGTTCACCTATCATTTAAATCCTGTGATCTGTTCTGAAATCCCCCATAAAGCTGATCAAGCGTCAGTTTTGGCTGTATACTGAAAAGGATTCTTATCTTAAATGATTCATATCATTATACTTGAGTTAGATACATGGAAAGAACATAGCTACTTTGGAGCAAATATTATGAGCAAGATATCATAAAATGCTATTTGATCAACTAGAAAATATTTACTTTTTACTGAGAAATAGCATCCCATAACCAGAGGTTTTTAAAAGTTTTTTTGCTTTCTGTTTCTGTGGGGGCCTTTTGCAAGGTCGACCGTGTTTTTAATTTTTTTAATGCAAATTGTTAATACCTTTGAAAAGAAAGTATTTGACCTTTATTTTTTTCCCTCTCTCTTTCAGTTAATCTGATTTAGGCATATGAACAGCCAAAAACCTGCTCAGTCTAATCCCACAGAATAGCACTAGTGGTTGAATGACACCAGCCATTAAGTGAGTTTGTATCAGCCCACTTGGATCCTAAGAGCATTAATCAAAGTTCCTCCTTCTTTTCAGAGAGTTGTGTCAAGTAAGAAACAGGACAGACATTCTGTTAGGTACCCTGTTTTATGAACATAAATGCACTATTTTTGGTCTAGATATTTAACCATTCTGGCTAAATGATTACTGCTTTCCAAACTTCTTTTTTTTTTGATTCAGGGAATAGAAGTTTTCTGTGTTAGTGAGCCAGGAATACTCAGTGCTTGAGGCTGTGAGTCATGCTTTGCTTGATGACAATATTTCATATTTTTTAAAACATTGTACTTTCCCCCCTTTTTCCTATGATGTTCATCAAACAGCTCTGAACCTCTAATTTCTGACCTTCCTTGATTCACTGTGTATTCAAGGCGAGCCTATTGAGGAAACCTTCTTACTCCAGCTACAGGAGGCAGCCCACATCCTGCTGGGGGATTTCAACCACTCTGACATCTGATGGAAAAGCAGCACAGAAAGATGTAGGCAATCCAGAAAACTCCTGGAATTCACTGTGGATACCTTCTTCAGCCAGGTAATAGACAGCTGTACCAGAGGGTTGCAAAACAGGACTTGATGATGAGCAATGCAAGTGAACTAATTGGTGACATCAGGATCAGAGGCAGTCCGGGCTGCAGTGATCATGCACTGGTGGAATTCACAGTCCTGAAGGATGTGGGTCAGTGCAGATGGATAAAACATCTTTAAAGTTTCCTGCTACCAGAGAAATGGAGAGGAAGCAGCAGAGGAGGAGAAGCAGCATGAATGATAAAGTGAGAAATGCGTCTTGCATTTATTCTTTGCTGCCATTTCTCTACTAGAAAAGCCCAGGTGATGCTGGGTTTATTTCTGTCTGAGCTTGGGCCAATACGTCCCTGAATAGATCAGCCAACACACTGGCATTCTGCTAATCTTCTGGGCCGTCCCATATGTTGTAACATGAATAAGACTGCACTCAATTACTTGTCTCATTAAATCTCCCGTGGAAGATTGATTCAAACAATTTCCTGAAGACGAATCCCATTGTGCCACTGAAATCAGGTTTCAATTCTCAATACTTTCAGACTTTTTCCATTGGATTTATTCTGGAAGGAAATGTGGGAGGACAAAGAAGACAAAAGAAGAAACTGCTTTACCTTCTCCTGAGAAATTTCTGAATTCTTTGCCATGGAGAGGTAGTTCACTGTAACGGACCTTTCAGCAGAAGGAATACATTTATATGTATGGTTTTCTCTTCAAAACATGTTGTAAAACTATAATTCATGATAAAATTTAATTTGACTCTGGAAATAATGTAAAATATAAATGCAGATTATTATAGAGCAAAGCATTTAAGTCTGAGTGGCATAAATGGAGATTAGTGAACAGCACAGTACAGCATTTCTTCTTGCAGAGGTTTCTTACATCTTATCTAACAATTATGCTGAATAGCAATAAGACCTGCTTGAATTAAAACATTACTAAAGATTAGTGTATTCTCATCTCATTATGTAGTGGTAAATCTTAATTAAAAATTTGTGTGTTGCTCACCTGGCTGAAACTCCCCAGTCACAACCTGAAAAAATCTTTTCTGGTGGAACATCTCATGACTTTCTGTGAACCTGTTCAGGAAAAATGACACACAACTGAGCAGCTTATTTCCATCCAGGGCCAGGTGCTGATAGCACATGAGCAGAGTGCTATTTGATTAATATTCTAAGTCTGGAAACTACTCTATATTTCATCAGACTTGAATATTATAAGAAAAGAGGTTTGATTCTGGGTCACATTCAACTTCAAACTGAATGTACTCTTAATGTTTAGTTTGGACACTTTAAAATCTCATGTGAATATGGTGTGACAAACCAGTGCTGTCAAAACAGAGTAAGAATTATAAAACCCGTGCTTCTGTCTGGAGTTCTGTCTATAGTTTCCATACAATCCACTTTAAACCAGAACAGCACTGCAGAAGGCCCTTAACTCTTTTATTACGCATTAGAGAAACTTACATGTGCATATATGTATGACTTCCAGCAAATTCCTACATTTATTTTTCTATTGAGTGGTAATAGAGTGGAAAAGCTTTCATAGCTTTCACAAAGCTTTCAATTAAGCTGATGATAAATCAAAAATTGGTATTTAATGATTGTTTGAGTAAGTAAAATGCATCAGAAATTTTTTTTTCTAGCCTCCTCTGTTCAATGCACATTGGTTACTGATCTCAAAAGAGATAGCAGAACTAAATTATTTACTTGGTTCTCTAACTGAGGATATAGATGCATGGTATGAGCAGTGTAGAACATCTCGCATTTCCTCTGCTTTGCTGTGGATATAAAAGATCTTTTGGTGTGTCAGAAGCTATAAAATTATCTTTTTTATTCTGCAGAACCTTGGTTGCAGAGGCACAAGGAGCAGACCATGTGTTAAGAACTTATATGTACTGCAGAGCTTAGCCTTCACATGAGATCTGAAGGCTCTGCAAACAGCCCACAGGCATGGAAACAAGTGAAAAAAAAACGTGGTGAAACTCTCCTCTCTCTCCTGCTGTTTTTCTAGCTCACCTGCAACACCAGGTCAAAAAGCTAAAGGTCAGAGATGACAAGTATAAATACTGTATTACTGTTTTTATTAAATAGCTCAACTCTTTTTTATCTGAATATGTGTTTTCTTTCCCTCAATATCTTGGCTTCAAGGAAAAAAAATAATGCCAATGTACAAACTTGCTATTTTCTTTCCAAAGAAGTGTGGAGTATTATAATGATCAAAAAAGAAAAAGGTTTTCAAAAAGATGCTGAAGATTAGAAATCCAAATTGTGACCAGCTCTGTCTAGAAAACTCTGGCTAGCATTTCATTGAACTGGAATATTGTGTGCTGAGTGCAGGGGGGGGCTTAAGATGAGGCAGAACGATTTCAAAAATCTAATGTAGGTCTGAATTTCTGCATCTACCATAGATTGAACCAAAACTGTCAGCATTTTTACTTGAACTAGAGGTTTAAAATTTTGCTGTTTGGGTCCATCTCTTCTTCAAGGTTTGATCAATTATAACTTGATTTTATTGGGCTGATGGTTTTAACTTTACACTATATAATAAACACCTGAAAAGAGGGAGCTGAAAATTTGAGACAAACCCTAAAAGCCCCTTACCTACAGCGACAAAATTGCCACTACCATAATTTCTTTTAAGTGCTTCAAAATTACAGTGTAACAGCTCTGAAATTACATGTGACATCTGCATGAATACCAAATCACTTCATTGAATTCAGCCATATTACAAAAAGCACTTACTGAATTTGTACTGATTACAACTCTTACAAATTAACTTACCCAAGCGAACGTACTTCCCAGTGTACATATATTATTTCAAGACCTCAGTTTAATCAAAGGAAGGCAACAGAATAAATAATGCTACCACTTAACATGGAGTATTATATTTGAGTGAAGTATCCCAGTATTTTAAAACTCTTTAAGTGCTTGATTTTTATAAAATACTTATTTTTCCTTTTTCAAAAAAAAAAAATTGATTAAGCATGCCATGTCATTCTTTCATCCAGACTCTCAAGATAAAACATCTAAACGGAAAAATCAAGAAAGAATATGATAAATGTTCATTACAGAGAATTTTCCTTTTTGAAATCTATTTCCCATAGTGCTAGCCAGATTTTATGGAGGTATAAGTCACAAAGAAATAAGAAGCTGGTAATGAGATAGAATATTTGAAATATGGATGCAAATCCCTACTACCTGCTGAGCAAAAATAGTCTGCAGAGACTGTCCTGAAAACTGAACTGCCATTAACATCTTGTAAGCACTAAATTTTCAGCAGAAGAATATTGGAATGATGTGTCTGTGAAATGCCAAAGGCCTCTGATTTATCTCTAAGCAGAATGTTTCAGCTACATCTACATAAATATTTTAACATGAATTTAATTTTAATTTTAGTCACACAATAAATCTCTTTATTGCACCACATCTTCTTGTCCTAAATAAGTTACCTATTGTGTTTTGAGCGTGAAGATGGTTGTGTTCATTCATCTTTCTGGCTTGATGAATAGTTTGAAAACACAATGTATTGATACACCTATTTACATAAAAATCTTGCCACAGGCTGTTTAATTTTGTCTAGAGCGTGTGGTAATTTAGGTATAACTTGTCCAATGACTATCAATTGACTTGACTTTGAATCCAACTCTGAACCTCTCAAGGGTGCATCAGAATAGAACAACAGTAAAAAACTAAAAAAGGAAGTCTTTTGGCAACTGTATATCCACTGGAAGAGGAAAAAGATCAGACCTTTACTGCTTATTTTCTTTTCAGTGCATTTTTTAAAGAGCAGTAGGAACTCAGGCAGCTACTGTCTGACTGACTCTCACTCACTGTGCATTTCAGATATCATTGCTGTCGCAGTTTGATTGTGTAGTGTTAGATACGGTGAAAGAGTTTAGCTGGTAATTTATAATGTCTTCAGAGGATGATAAACTGGGCATGGATTACATTTCCTGCTTGACAGAATGCTGGAAATAAGCTCCTAATAGTAGAAAGCTTTCTGAGAGCAGGCAGAGTGGTGCAGAGTCGCCTGCCCTTCCCAAGTCCGTCTGGCACAGGATACGGCACCGGGAATGCTGACAGTGTAAATGAACAGGCACATCTGTACACAGCCTTTCTGCCATTCTCTTTGCAAGCTCTTTACTTGTTTTCTTCCTGAAAGAAAACTGTGATGGAACTACTGCAAATCTCCCTTCAGGCCTGTGAATTCAGCCTGCCCAAGTCATACTGCCCTTCCTGAAAACTGATTATCACTTCTGATTTATTTAATCTAAGCACAGAACTTTTGCTCTAGCACTCAGAGGGGAACAGGCACAAGTGTAAATAACAACTGGCAGTTGGAATTAGGATGTTAAGGAAGAGATTTTCAAAGGCTTAAACAGAAGCTAATATCAAGCAGCTCTAATCAAGTCTTTCACTGTAAGCTGCGTACCTATCACTCATTTTTACCTCTGAAGAGCTTCTCATAAAACTGTCCTCTTCAGTAAATTTTTTTAGTTGGAGGCAAGCATAAGCATAGGTGCTTACAGATCTGTTGGCTTTATTTTAAAATCTGACTCTAAATTGTTACCTAAGGAAGTTTTAGGCTGCAAGCCAAATTGGCATTAATAGGTAGAAACACATTACTATAGCCTCCCTCCAGGCAGTTCTCTGCTCTACAGAGAATTAAGATAACAGTAGACATTAAGGTTGTCTAATCAGTATCATTTAGCAGACCTAAGCTGATTATAAAAGTTTTAGAAAAGAGTAAGTGGACATTATGCAAAAACATTTGGACATCTTTAAACCAAGACAACTGTACTAGTCAGTGCATACAAACGCATGGTACATAAACAGAGAGGTGGAAATGGAAAAGGAGGTGCAAAGATGGCCTGTTGAAGGATAGGCTCCAATAAAATACAGGGCACTGCAATACCTTTTTTTGAAATGCTCTTTTCTGCTTTGAAAGGTAATTTGTAGCTGTCTTGGTAATTATTCAGTCACTGATTTCTCTATTATGCCTATTAAGCCTAGGATTTCTTCTTTCTTATTAACCACTTCAATCATCCTCTTGTGTCTTCCTTTCCCCCCATTGTCAAATAAAGTGACCAGGAAAGACTAGAAAAGACTTTAAGGGAGTTAGAAACAGCAGTGTCCTGTTTGGGCAGGTTTTAAAGGGGGGTTGTGCAAAATCTGGGGTTGTGATTTTCCTTAAAGCCACTGTGAGTGCCACAGAAGTTCTTCTTTTCCTTCTAAAGTGCACAATGGAGAAAGGAGAAATGCAGCAAAACTGCTGTTGTACTTCACACAGCTTAGCAATATGTTAACAGACCTACTTAGGAACAAAGACATGCTCAGCCAGTCTTTGTACTTAATTAATAGAATCATTGACTCTCTGGTTGAAAGAGATCCTCGGAGATCATCTGGTTCAATCTCCTGTTTGAAAGAGGACTTTTAGCCAAGACTGAATCAGAAGAACCCTGGGTTTTACCATTCCATCTCCTGTCTGCTACAGTGCTACGTGGTTATGCTGTATGAAAGTTGTCTGACTCCCCCAAAGACTCTTGATGCTATTCACTTTTAGACCCAGGCCACCAGCTCACCAAATCTTTCTTCAGTTCAGATAGAAAATACATAGCATTATTTTTCTTTTAACCCAAGTTCCTATATATTCCCTGAATTTATGGCCCAGCCTGTAAGCCAAGGAGCCCCCTCACCACTGAGTCAACAATTCCCATTCTGAGGGATTGTGCAAATGCTGACTGGGTCTATAATTGTGGCCCATTGGGAAAGTTCAGAGCTCAATGGTTCTTATACTCACTGTTCATTTTTTATGGTATAGGGAACTCTGTCATAAAACCTGTGGGAGTACTGGCTGATTCCAGGCCAGTCAAGGGACTCATTTTCTTTCTCCCGCTTCAGTCACTTGCTTTTGACTGCTTGTTTTTGCTGTTTAAAATCCACTCCCAGTCACATAACTTGTCATGACTCTTTTGCTTTGCTCAGGTACAGCAGAAAATTATGAGCAGATTAATCTGTAAAGATGTAATTAAATGGCAGCATATTGACAATAGTCAGGAGTCAGGTAGCTGGAATACCCACAAGGGAGTGCAGTACCTCCCAAAAAGCAATGCAATATTTATGTTACATGGAATTTCTTTTGGCCTTAAATCTTCCATCTTGATCAGCAGGTGATTTGAGGGATCTACTTGTAATAACTGACACAGTTAACTCACAGATCAGTCTGCTTTGAACAGGTCACAATTGGACTGGACTCTTTTTCTTTACATAGGAGGTTCTTCAAGTATCATCTTCCTGAAAAGATTGAACAGTGACAAAATTTGCTTTTCTTCAGAAATTAATAATTTCCAAAATCAAAAAACAGATTCAAATGCAAATTATGAACTGCCTATGGCAGATTTAGTGAGATTAATGGTCTGTCAATGACACTTTAGACCAACAGAAAGATTATTCCTTTGAATCTGCAGAGCTCAAATAAAAAAGTACTTTTTTCTCTCCTTTCCTGTATAACGTTCTGAACTTGAATATTTCCTGCAAAACTAAATTAGGACATTCTACTAAAGTATTTACCAAAATTCTGGAATCCTTTCTGGAACAGATGGGGGTCACGATTATGTACAAATGTACAGCATGAAAATGGGAAGACAGCGGATCTTGCCCTAGATGGTTGTCATATTACACAAACACCAGCAGCTTCATAGGGAAGATAGACCAAGTGAAAATGATGCATTGTCCTATCAATAGAAAGGGCAGCTCAAATAGTGATCTGTTTAAAGAGCTAGCAGAACTGGTAAGCTTCAGACGTACAGGAAGAGATAAACAAAGAAAGATATTCTGTCACACAAAGAAATACTTGGGTAGTACTTGTTTTTTTTTTCCATCCCCAGACCCAGTAATATGAAAAGCCATTTGCCTAAGAACCATGGAATTATCAGGGTAGAGTGCAAGGTTTTAATTGATAAAACGACTGAGTGTCTTCCTTAACCTGCTTTAAATTATGCTAGTTGTCATTCTAGAGTCCAGATTTGGGAAGAGAAGGGTAGACTTCTGCTATTCCTGTTGTCAGTGACGAGCCTGGCGTCCTGATTAGAGATCTTTTACAATGCAATTCGCCCAAGATGTCTGGGAGATCCTTGGAGTAACTCAAGTGCCAATGTGTAATGTTTATTTCTAGGGCTAAATAATGAGGTTTATAGATTTCTTGTGCACTTCTCCAACAGAAACAAGCTAATAGTGTGCAAAGCCGAAGAGACAGGGAAAGAATTCCCTGGGATATATTTCATATGCTAAAGTTATTATTGAAATATAGGTGCCCATCTAGTTCAGGATCTCTGCTCAACAGTACAATTGTACAAATTGCCTCTGACTAATGACAGTAAAAGGCCTGAATCTCTGTATTCCCTCGAAAATTTAAAATCTGAGTTTAATATACTGCAGCTTCATTTCTGAACTAATGCAGTTGTATAAAATACATTTTGCTTAGAAGAACATTTTTCTGGAGAGAGAGGATTGTCTCAGAGGTGTGTCTCAGAATGCTACTGACCACAGAGGGTCTTAAAAGTAATATAGGAAAGAATATTGAAATCTACCTATTTATCACAGCATCAATAACCATTATTAATTGTTATTGTTATCCATTTTTGCCATAGAGTCTGATAAGATATGAAATCCTGTTGAGTGTTTCCTCAGGAACAATGACGTGATTTCAGCTTAGTCTTCTAGCATTTAGAAAAATATTCACATAACGCTAAATAATCTTCAGTATCTCACATTAGTTCCGATATGCTCTTGTTTGTTACTGAGGTGGTTTATGTGTCAAGAAATGTTTGGCTTTCTCATGGTCATATTTACACCTTTTAAAGCCAGTAATACACATAGACTCTTTAGCCCTTCAAGTCCAGTACAGCAAATTTGGCAGTGCATAGGATTTACCTTCGATCTGTCAAGACTTGGGCAACAACCACCTCACTTCTGCCTATATTTTCTACTTAAAAGAATCTGCATGCTTCTTCTGCAGATTCTACAAGAGAATGGGGTCTGTTGCTGGCTTCAGATCTCACACCAACCTAGCAGCCAATACCAGCTCTGAAGAAAATGTTATACCAGAGAACAATTACACTGAGCTCCAGCCTAGATGCCTGGATCAGGATTTGTATTGCAGATATGTAAAAGCAGATCTCACAAACACCTCAGAAATTTTTGAGCCTGAGATTGCAAAGGATTTACAGAAGAAAGGAGAAAATCAAAATTAAACTGCTCTACATGTACAAATATATTCATAAAAATGCCTGCTGCTTAGAAATCTTCTTAATTGGTTGAATTCATGTAAACACAGGAAAAGTATCTTGAGAAGTTAAAGTACTGCACTGATCTGGTAAAGGTGCATTTCAAAATATTCAATATTCACTGTGATTTAGATAAACTCTAAAGAAATGCAGAGATTCTATAAAGACCACTGTAAAGGTCCCAAGTGATTTCTGCTTGTGGTATGAACTGAATACCTGCTGAAGACAACCTGCAGCACAGAAACTTCCTTCCTTCCTTCCTTCCTTCCTTCCTTCCTTCCTTCCTTCCTTCC
>VZRN01005828.1:722546-749357 GCA_013397935.1 Dasyornis broadbenti | reverse complement strand
GCGCCTTCCTTCCGCGCCTTCCTTCCTTCCATAAAGCAAGGCACAAAAACGGCTGCAGCAAGGAAAATCTTAAAAATAAGATGGGGCTACAACATATTTTCTTTTCATTGGGATATACATGATATAATTACCAGTATTTCACAATGGAAATACTTTAGTTATTGTCAACCACTTTGAAGTAGTTCACAGAAACCACCCAAATCCTCAATTAATTCACAATTTAATCTATATTTCACAGTCAGTGATATGCAAGACTGTGTTATTTCCCACATCCTCTGCTCCATTACAATTCTTCACAGAACCAGCTTTAAAAGCATTGTCAAAATGTCCAAGTGCTTTTTAAGCAGAGTACAGCTGTCTCTATCCTTCAAATATGTCATGGCTTTCCTTCTGAGGTCAGTCTTTAAAAGCCACAGGATTTTGCAACAACAAAGAACTCTCAGCAGCAATGTAATGATGTGGATTATATTAAACTGGTCAGCTGAAGGACTAACTGAAGCCCTGTAAAACTAATGGATGTTGCTGAACTTTGGATTTCACATCAGAGAAATGTACAGTGAACTAATTACAATTTCTATCCTGTGTACTGTCATTCATTTCACAGCTTCCCTGAGTAACATTCTCTCAGCAGTCATGCAGCAAACTATCCCCAAAGGTCACTTGTAAAGTCATTATATAGAATCTGATTCTGGGCATTGTTTCTGGGCTTTAATTGGAAGCTATATCATTTTGGCTTGTCACAGCTCGGTTGTGTTTGTGCCTATTGGTAGCACCATTCATATCTATAAAACCTCTTGTGATCTTAAGGACCTTGCAATGCCGAAGGAGCTTGCTGAGTCAGGATCTCTGACATTACACGATCATTCACCATTTGCTAACTGATGAGGTAAAAACCCCACCAAATAAATCCGATGGAGGAGCATTTATTCTACCACATATTCAGCAGTGCCAAAGCTCTTTAGAAACTAGATATAATTAGTGCCCCACGGTGAAGACAAATGTAATTATCCTTGTTTTAAAAAGTGAGGAAAATAAGATCAAAGGTCTGTCCCAATGTCATAGTGAATCAATGAAAGGAGCTTCCAGGAACCTACTGTTCATGAAGGCTGTAAATAGTGTCAGACTTTGGTAGAATGCAGCAGGAGCAGCTCCCTCTGACAGGGTTTGTCCAATACTTCTGCTTTAGAACCTCGGCCGAACATAACCTTCCACTCAATAAAAGCATTTGATGAAACTTTATGCAGAGCACTAAGAAGCTGGTCTCCCTGGACAGTAGACTCGAATATTACATTATCCAGCCATCTCACTAATGCATGGTCCAGGGCCTTCCTGTGGATGAGAAACTGCAATATATAATGCTGCTGGGCACTGGCACCTAATGTTCTGTTTCTCTCTCCAATGATATTTCCCCTTGGATTGTGGGAACTCAATTAATTTCTTTTCAAAATCTGATAGACAAAAATTTTTTAATATTTCGTCCATAAGGTACTTGCATATGAAACNCCTACCACGGAAGTTATTTTTGAAGAACTGATGAGAAAGCCTCTCCTTCTAAAACTTTTTAAATCACTCTGAAAGTCTAAATTCATAAAAGTAATCTGATCTCTCCCTTTAGTAAAGCAGAATGAAGAAAAAGGAATAAAAGGCAAAAAAAAAAAAAAAAGACTAACTGCAATACGGCAAACTCAGGACATGTATCAGAGAGATGTGCATGCAGATGGTCCATGAGTGATTTGAAAAAGGTTTCAAATGCCTGTACCTCAGGATATGTCATTATCTGCTAGCTATCACATGGAACTGAAGTTTGTATTAAATCAGTCAGCTTCATGCCTAGTAGATAGTAAATATTTATATAGCATTCAGTGGAGCTATTATATCACAGTTTCACAGCCTTCCTCCTAGCTGTTAAGCATTCTTTTTCTCTGTGTCAGATTTTTAACAGCAGTTTTCTCCCTATTTCATCAGAGGAAGGTGTTTAGTCCTTTTGTGGTGGAGTACTTTAAAAAAATCTATTAATTTCTCAGCATGATTCACCAGCCTGCTCTCATATGCCAAACTCCCCCCTTGCCATCATGATCTGGCTACCCAATCACTCAAATAAGATTTAATTTCTTCCAGTGGATATTAACTCTAAATCCCAATCGCATGCTTATCCACGCTGCCTGTTCTTTCAGGACAGCTCCTTGCTTGTGCTGCGGCTCTAATTAGTCAGCTGGCCTGGGTCAGAGCTGCAAACCTCTGGTTCCAAGAGAAAATGCCAGCACCGTGCACTAAGCCCCTGTTCCAGCACTGAGCCCTGCTTCAAATGGCAGTGTCTCCAAAGTGGAGGAATGGGAGATGGAGAAGAGCAGCATGTCTTAGCCTGACTCTTTCCCGCCGCTGATTTCGCTTGTCTGAGTTTTTGTTTTCTGGGAATCTTTAACGGGCTCTGCTGTCGATAAGGCAAGAATTGTTTTCTGCTTAAAATGCAGCGGGTGGGTGGGCGGGTGGCAGAGGCAGCCGCGCAGAGCAGCTCAGGATGCGGCTGGAGCCGGGAGTTGCCAGGCAACTGCTGCCTGCAGCGGCCGCGGCATCGCCCGCCGGCACCGCACCGTGCGGGCCGGGGCTCCGCGACACCGCTCCCCTCCGCTCCCCTCCGCTCCCCTCCGCTGAGAGGTTTATACTCGTCTTCCATTGCCCGGAAGACGCCCAGGGATGTACTCGTGCCAAAGCTGTAGTGCACTAAGGGTGGTCCTATGACAAATGATTTTGGTATTTAGCTCCGTGTTTGTGCCTAGGGAACGCTCCTGTTGCTGTTTTCTTCAGAAAAGTGGTCTAAAGAGCATTTCTAGCTAAAGTCTTGTACACTCCCAGGCATGATGAGCTATCCTAGCCTTTCAGTTAGACTTCCCCTCTTATGCCTGATACTGATCTAACACAGGAGAAATTATTACAGTGTTTCCTTGAGGAAGGATGTAAGAGCTGCTTTTATCAGCAGAACTGCACGTTTATGTATCAGGAGTCTGGCTTAGGTAAAATTGTAGATGTCAGCCAAGGCAGTGGTCGGGGAATCTCCTTCACACACTCAGGCCCCTGAATGTGGTTCAAGTCCAGTTCCCCAACTGTGCATTTTCTGTGTTCTGACTTTTCTGTGTGTGGAAGGGTAGGGGTGGAAAGGAAAGTGCAGATGGAAATTTGCAAATGCAAATGATATTGCAGAGGGATTTTCTATTTCAATGTATTTGTTTGGGAAACCTTGAGCAGACAGCACCTGGAAACACTAGCGGCAGAGTGCTAATTTTGATGATAGACTCATCAAATAGACTTTCTGAGAGAAAACGTATAAAGAGATTTTTTACCAAGAGATAAGACTGAGATTCAGTCTGCTACAATGCAAGAGAACTTTCTTGTTCACCTGCAGCTTTGCATAAAGCTCCCTTTTACTCATCAATCTGAATTAATAATGCCACTTAAATATGAAAAGGTTTACCAACTACCTCCTGAGTTTTCAGTATTAATTTGAGTGCTAACACTTACCAAAGAAAATATATTGCAATTATAGAGCTATATATTTAAAATCTCGTTTGTCATGTCTTTTCCTTCCTCTGATCATTGTTCACTAAGTTCCTTATAGATTTAGACCACTGGGTATGCTTTGTTCAGCTGGACAATTTATATCATGTAGAGACAGGGCTTTCCTTCAGATATTCAACAAAGCAATTAACAACCCTCTGAGTGCAAGCAACAGCCTTATGTGATGGATGTTCACATTTGTGTCTCCTCTAAGTCTGCTGCCGTTCTGAATTCATTTTACTTTACATTTTCCTGGAAGGGAGGATCTCTTTTGTACCACTGACTTCCATGCACAGAGCTTTGTACTATCACCAGTAGTACCAGGAAGCAGAGCATCAAGGAGGCCTAAAGAAATAAGAAGGTGCCCTGAACACAGTGATTCTCCTTCAGGTCCACAAAGATATCCTCTGTTATTGCATACTGCTTCCTGCCCTGCACAGCAACCCTTCACACAACAACTCAGGCACTGGAAGCAGGTGCTACAGGAGACTAAATGCAGTATGGCTTCTGTGGGAAAAAGCGTCCTCAATTTCACTTCAGTGAAAGAAAAGGCAATTTTCTACTCCGTGCAGTTGCCTGGAACCTGGCAAAGCCCATAGGATGGATTATTTATCCCCTACATCTTGAGGACAGACAGGTCTATGGAGAACATCAAGTCTGACAAATCTCACTTACCAAGGCATCTGGCAGAAAACGAATCAGTTGCCAAACAGGAGGAAATCTGTGGATTGCGTGGAGACCATTAGACTGTCAGCTATTGCACCTTTTAGATGCCAGTGCTTTTCTCACTCTGGTTCTAGTCAGTCTTGGGGCATTCTTTCAAAGAGAAGGAATAATCTTCTTGTCAGATGCTAATAGCACATTTGTGGTGCCAGACTCCATGATGCAGGTTGGCACATGGTAGGTGAAGAATCCTCCTCTCACTGGGAAGGATGTTAGCTTTGTGTGTGACGTAAATTTTTAGATTGTGTGCATCATTTTCCAGCTCAATTAAAAAACCAAGACAGGGATAAAAAATGGAATAAAAATAAAAAGCTTTGTGGGTATATAACCTTCTTTAAAAAGCAGTTAAGGAATTAGGATAAGATCTTTCTATGACTGTTTTTATTTCTGTGTGGTCAAAATGTAGCTTATTACTCAAAAGGTAGTAATACACAGATTTTTGGAGACTATTTTGTTCTTACCTGTTTTCCTATTCGAAGTACACTGAGATGACACTTATGGACATGGTTTATTGGCAGACTTCACAGTTCTGGGTTTATGGCTGGACTTGATCTTAAAGATCTTTTCCCACCTAAATCATTCTATAATTCTATGATTAGAGAAGCTTCAAAGCAGCACAAAGGAGTTGAAATCTCTCTCTTTCTCTCTCCTCTGAAATATCACAGCTAGTGACATCGAATGAAAAGGTTGTCTGTGGTGTGGCTGACCTGGGGCCATGCCAGCTGGCTGAGTTCTGAAACAATAACAAGAAAATAGGTCATTTCCACTTAGTCTTTCTTTCACTTCTTAACCCCCTAGCAGAGTGGTTTGTACTAATGCAAACCCCACAGTCATAATCTTGATAATGGATGCAAACCTCTAAAAGGTGAAGGGATAAGCAGTGTGCAATTCAGACCAATTTTGAGAGAAAAAAAAGAAACAACTTGAAAATCTGTCAGGAAAAGCCCATTTCCATGAGATTTTTCTAAACTAATTGTTTGGCTCTCTAACATTTTGCCTTCTCCTGCAGCACATATTCCACTCTGGCTTTATCATGCTATGTAAAACAGAAGGTAAAAGAGGCTGGATTACAGATTGACTGTTTGGCCTATCAGAATTTCTTTACAACTATCCTGAACAGTGAACAAATCCTCAATGCAACACCTATACTTTCATTGCAATAGCCTCCAGGAACCTATTTAATACATCATTCACTATTCATCTGCAGATCATTTCACTCCAATTTGTTTTCTTATATACACATTTCAAGGACGCACCAATGCTTTGACAAGCTTTTTGTGCAATGGGGACTTTCAGCCATGTGTTTGGAACAGTCTTTTAGAAAAGCAGGAGAAATTAGATAGCAGATTCTGTCCAAAGAAAGGTCAGTGTTCCGACTTTTTTCTTCTTCTTAATGGTCCCTAATTTAGTAGTTTGATGGAGCAGTTCCCAGGCTTGACCACAGGTCCATCACCCCTAAAAGGAATTTGATCTGAACCAGTAACTCCTAAAGAGTGTTACAAAACATAGATCAGACCCCACTGGCTTCAATTACCAGTGTATGGTGTGCTGCTGCTCTGGGGGGAGAAATCCAAACCCTTCTTTCTATATGCTGGAATAAAGAATGTGAAATACCTGCTTCTCCCAAGCTCTCCAGTATTGCTAATGATTTTACTATAATTTAGGCTTAAAAACCAGCAGAGCTTTACTGACATTTTCCACTAGCGGCATGAGACTGCATTCTTACTGCCCTTAGAAATATTAATGGCAAAATCTTGCTGCTACCTGCACACCCTGAAAAAAATATTAATTTGCTTCATTTTCGATGCATGTCTGCAAATGGATTCCAATGAGCTGAAAAAGGTATTACTCTTTTGTTATATGGAACTACTATAGTCTCTTTTTATTATGCAATTATGGAAAAAAAGTTTAAATCACCACTACCTGTAATAAAAATGAAAGCTTTGGGCTTTGCGGTTTTTTAAAATTTATTTTTGCTTTGATTTCTTTTTTTTTTCTGTATAAAAAAGAGTAATAAAAGATCAAATGTAAATCCGATTTACTTAACATATTCTTTATGACCTCTGAAGGTCAGAGAACCAATAAAAATAAATAAATCACTAATGGCTGTCACTGAGCTATGTCCACAGAAGTAGCCTGTTTTATGAACCATATACAGGACTCCTCTGCCTCTTAGAGGAGCTGCAGAATGTGGTGACAGCTTCAGACAAACAGGGAGCTGCAGTGTGCCAGAGGGTAAAGGCTGAGATTAGAGTATTTTAGAGAGAGCAACAGGACTGTACTGCATTTCAATAGCTCAGCACAGACATGACAAGACTAAGGACAGTTGCTCAATGAGTTCACTGATACCGGAACATATGGAAGATTCTGTCTGTCACAGTCTTATTAGCGCAAGGATTTTGCTGTCCTTTGGACAGCTTTAAATGGACTTTAGAAAGCAAAGAGGATACAGCTATTGAGCCTCACCTCTCACCTTGGCTGGGGAAGTTTCTGAGAGCACAGATGGTGCTCAGTTTCAAACCATGAATCACTGTCACAGAGTCTGTGTTATGTAAGGCTGTGTGGTGGGTTGACCCTGGCTGAGTGCCACGTGCCCACCAAGCTGCTCTATCACTCTCCTTCCTCAGCAGGACAGAGAGGGAGAAAATAAGATGGAACCTCCCCCCAACTCTGTGTGTCAAGATAAAACCAGTTTAATGAAGCAAAAGCAAAGGCCGCTCATGAAATCAAAAGAAAACAAAGTTTTTCTCTATTTCAGGTATGTCAAGCCACCCCCGAGACATGGGGAGTCGTTGTTCTGGAAGACAAACGATGCAATAAGAAGTGCCACAACTTCCTCTTCCCCTCTCACTTAAATATCCCACATTCAGTGCTGGGCAGTGTTGTCACTACCCCATGTGTCTTTCTCTTAGATTACATCCCTGGGAGTTCATCTAATCACTGCTTTGTCCCTATATTTTCAGTTAGTGGGAGTCCTTTAGGCCATAGAAAAAGACAAAAAAGCCTTGGCTTAGGCCAGTGGCTGGTCTGGCCTCTTCCCTGGTCCCAGGGTACAAGTGCTGGGAAGCTCCCTTTTTCTAATGAGCTTCCCTGAAGAAGTGAGAGTAAAAGCATGGCCTAGTTTAAGGAACAACATAACTTAAGGAATGAAGTCAATCTTCAGGCTGTTAGAAGATACAAAGAGTAAAACTTGCATTTAATTTCACTAAAGAAATATAATCTGTAAAGGCATTGAGAAGACCTGAACTGTATTGTATGAACCAAATCAGAAAACATGAAACTTCCAGCTAATAGAAGCAACTCAGAGTTTCTGAGTAAGTTGTGTTCCGGCCACATTTCCAGTGAGGTTTGTTAATGTAGCACTACAGCAGCACCTTTCTATGGTGGGTGCTGTTTGGCATGGGGCACAGCAGAAGGATGTTGCAGCTGAAGACAGCGTGTAGGAACAGCTGGCTAAAACCAAATTCACTGCCATTACAACTGCTGCAGAATAAGCTGTGTGGAGAAAATTGTGCCTGTTTATGTGGAGAATATTAAGCAGCTACTGGAAAAATTGACTCTTTCAAATGGTGAAAAATAGAGTATTACATATACACTACGCTTTCCCTTGTTGACAAAGGTGCATGTATCAAATTGCCCAGCACATTAAAAAGTGTTTGATTAACTTAAATGAACCCCAAGGGTTAGGCACCAGATACATGATTTTGGTCTAGGCTTTCAAAATAAAATTATAAAATAAATTTACTATTATTACATTGCAACTATACATGGAAAATGTTTTTATCTTCCAATTCACTGAAAAGAATAGTTAAATCAAACATCTTTTCATGTCCAGATAGATCTTTTTATGAATCACTGCTGTTTCAAAGTAATAAATCAGCCTTCATAGTTAAACACACAATAAATTGAGCCTCTGAATTTCTTGATGATGATGTGGTGATGTTAATTTTTTCTGGAAAATTTAATTTGCCTCTATTAAAGGTCTTTTCAACCTATACACTTAATAATAGAAGCTTGTATAATGTTTATACATGTTATGTGCACACACAGACTTTTGTTTCCAAAGTTTATCCTTAATGTACAAAAAAGCTTGGCCTCACAGCACATCTGAGACTGTATTACAAAGGCATGAAACAGAGTGCAAGAAATCAAAGAGCTGGATTTTCAAAGCTCCTTTTGATAATCTAAGTGGAGACAATTCACCTAATTACTTTTCTCTGTATTTTAAATTATATTAATTGTTTTCCACCACATCTGCTCTCTAGTGTGGCATAGATTACTCTTAACATGAAGCAGTAGCAGAAGATGAAAGGAAGAAAAACCCAAATGAACACGCTATGATCTTTACAAGTAGCTACATTTGCAAGCAAAACCACAGTGTATGAAGTCACATGGCCAGAAGATTTCTTTTGTACTCTCTATTTCCAGTGACATAATACACATTTTAATGCACTAAATTAACCATGCGCAGAGGGCCAGCACTTAACCAACGTTCCATTTAGATATCACTTAAACTCAGCCACCTCTGTCCTTTCCTACAGCCTTTTGTGCAAGAGTTAATCTAGCGCACGAGGGAATAGCAAACCTCATTACTAGGAGGAAGAGAAAGGACAAAGCAAGATTTTGAATAAGAATAGACCAAAATCTGACTAAGTAGTTTCAAAGTGATTGTAATAGCTTTTGTGCAGGAAAAGAAATCCTTAATTTGCTGTGGGAGTAAGTTTCTTCTGCTTGTAAGTTTCTTCTGCTTGTAAAAATCATGAGAAGTTCTTTTTTCCCAAATGATGACCAAAGATTTTGATATGGCTGTAACATCATATCAGTAGAGAAATAGAAACAGGGTAGGGACAGATAACTGCCATGTAATGGCTCCTTTAAATAGTTTTGACATGTTTTCATGCTTTTTTCCCTGGTGATAATTCAAGAGATCTATCAGATAATTACGTAAATATATGAGATGTGCTACCCATCCAAGGAAAAGGTTAGTGCCATCATAGGCCGTGTAAATCTCCTTTTATGAAAAGGAACGCAAATGAAATGATCACCTAAGTCAAGGTTTTATAAAATATTGACTAGGGTTATATTTGCTGTGGGAGTAATTTTATTTTAATCCCTCATTTGAGATTCTATTCCTATGTACATTAGATGATCACTCAAGGGATGTCATTGAACAGCAGGTGGGAATAAGGTCAAAACAGCAATACACTTACCTTAAGAATTATTGAATATTTGTTTTATAGACTTGCAAATAATGGCATAGATCCTTATGTTCTGGTGGTGTTCTTCATAGATTCAGCTGTGTGGGAAATGGAGAATGTGCTGCTCTCAAGGAATGCCAAAATTGATTCCAGACAGCTTGTTGCCAGAATCTGATATTATTGCTAGTACTTAATTTCTTTAGCAATAGATAAGAATTTTAATTTCTTAAAAGATTTTTTTAAGAGGTCACAACATTTTATATTTATTGAAAACCCAGGATTTATTTTGATGTTCTTTTGTAAGTACCATTTAGGGCCTGAGTCAACTTATAATTGTTACATATTTTGTAACAACTTATAGTTGTTACATGTCTGCCACATGGCTGAATGTAAAATATTTCCTGACAACATTTTATTTGCTGATACAGGTAAATAAATAGGTAAATAAGTATGTAAACAAAATGTAAACCTCTCCTTGCTCTGGAGTTGTGCAATTTAGCGTGAAATGAAAGCATTCATCTTTAACTTTTCCTACCTTTTTTAGCGAGAAGAAGGGTTTCAAGAAACCCAAAACAAAACAACAATCAATGCAGGATAGGAAAGAGGAGGTAAGGGGTGAACAGGTTCAAATGAAACCAACTTCAACAGCAGTTTCTGAGATCTGAATTTGGCTTTGTAGTCCTGGTGGTTTCACAAGTCCTGCAAAGGTCTGCTCCATTTATCAGGGTACTGCAAACACACAACAATTAAATGTGTTGGCAGCCCAATTAATGTGTTTTGAGGTGCAGGACATTTTACCTGGGTGTAACTCTCAATGTAGGTTCAAAATATGGAATGAGAGGGAAATTTTGGCTTTCACTGGAATGCAGTTTATACCAATAAGATGCAAACTTGCACATCTTAGTTTGACATTTGGATGAAGGAGGTTTCAACCCTGTAAATTATTTCAGTGTTGAGTTCTCAGCAATACCTTCCACAGCAAATTTCCAAGTGAAGCTTCTAAGAAAAAGTAAACCTCTGCAGAAAAGTTTTTGCAAGCATAACAAACCAGGTCTCATAGCCTAAACAAAGCCCAATAGCGAGCAACTGGAGAGTTTTAGTACTTAGCTGAAAATCAACTTTGGATGTGTGACTTCAGTGTGTTGTATCTCATCTTCTTATTCTGAAAAAGAAAAAGTAGCTACTAATAGTTAAAAGGCTGTTTTGAAAATTAATTGAAGCACGTATAGCACCACTAAAACACCTTAGCATCACATGTCACTGCCAAGTGCTATTATTGTTATTGTGGGATGAACAATAGCAGCAGCCAGAGATTGGACCAATCCAGGACTAAAAATATCCAGGGATAAAGACTTCCAGAAGCTTCAAAAGAGGCAGTCACCAAAGTTCGTGCTGAAACGAGAGAGTGCTGGCAGTACACCAGCAGAACTTCCCAAAGCATCTGTGTCTTTCTCAGTTAACAGCTTCACAGAGGTTACTCATTAGGCTTTCATTTGAACAAAACCAGAAAGAGGTTTTTTTTGTGAAAATTCCTTTACAAAAATAAAGTTCATAGATTTTCTTCACAAAAGCATACAAAAGAGTTTCCTTAAATCTACCTACACTTTATTTTCACCTGTAATCATTCTGGGAATTTTCCTCACCCTTCTATCTGTCATGGGTTTGTAATTATTGTCTGTCATACGGTAATTTGTACGCAAAGTTCTCCTGTGTTAAAAATCGTTGGATAAAAGTTTTTATGATTGACCTAAATTTGACATAGCTGTGTAGGTGCATTATAATCAGTAAAATTCTAAACTGTATGACAACGTATTTTTTCTGACTGTAATGACAATAAAGAGGCAAATTATTTATTAATAGTGAGTATTTTGGAGAAATAGTGCTATTAACTACACCATGCAAAAAACACTCGACAGACATGCCAGAGTAGCCCTGAAAGCTGTGGCTGTGCCACACTTCATGTGAAGTTAGTAACACTTGCCTCAATAACTCACCGAAATATCCATATTTCTTTCTCTTCTGAAATTATTGGTCTCCTTTATGCCATGCTCCAAGACAGACAAGACATTTTCTTCCCTTTCATATGACTGAAATTTGAATTACATTTCACTGTTGCAACAGATTTAATTTTGATCCTTGCATACTTGCATCTGACAAGGAGATAAGAAGAAATTTAAAATTATTTAGATTGGGTCTGCAGAGTACTTTTAGTACCGTGGAGACTTGGTTAAGAGTGGACTGCATACGGGCATGGATGCTTTAGTGCACTTTGTGCACATGCAAAGGTACACACATACAGGCTATCAGTTTGAAAATTGTATTTCTTGGACTTCTGCCTGCAGTTACACTTATAGATGACATTTGTAACTGTAGGTACACTCCTAAGTCACATTTGACACTTTGCCTATGATTTTTTACTTTTGTCGTGTTTTTAGGTGAGAGTGTATAAGGGCATCATTTCAGGAGGAAAACACGGGAACTCACAGTGTTAGAACCCATTTTCTGCATAAAAACACATTTTAATGGATGATGGTAAATTCTTGAAATCCATTAATGTATTGTTATCTAATGGTACCGACAACTGGGTTTTGAAAGGCTAAAGGAACCATCAGTGGTATATCTAGTCAATCCTTCTGAGAAATTCCTTTTTCCCTCAAATAAATTATGGGAGCTATACCATACCTTGACCATGATTTTGCATTGCCCAAAGCAATTGGGCAATAATTCACAAAAGGCATTCCTAATGTAAGGGAAATTCTGAACAATTAATTGTGACATGATTTATGTATAATTTTGAATAGCGGAAAAGAGAGATATGCCCTTTTTATTTGGCATATAAAGAAATGCTCAAGCATTTAGAAAAACCTTTTCCAAATCTTCTGAACAACCTTGAGAGATCCTTCTGTCTCCTTCATTGAAAGCACTCCTAAAAAGACATTTAAATGTACTGTATGTTGCAATAATCCGATTTTTTCTGTGTCTAAATAATAACTTAAATGGAGCAAAAGGAATATGCTATACAATACTGTCTAGATACATGCAGGGAAACTCCTTTCCTGGTTGTGTTTTAAATACCGATCTTTTCATCTTACGTGATGATCTGGCTGTGTTTGTAGACTGTGAGTACCTGTTACCAAGGAGTTTTAACTACTAATTTAATATGGAGATAGCATTTCCCCAGTATTTACAGTATTAATTATAATGTTTTTTTATTTCCAGAACTACTGTGTAAAACTCAAAAGCTAAAAAAAAAAAAAAAAGAAAATAAGAAAAAAACATCCCAGAGAAAATTTGGTTTGGTTTTATGGGAGTGAAACAAAACTATTTTCATGACATGGTCTCCTGGAATGCACAGATAAATTCAGAGTAATGGCTTCATTACTTTGTATTATATTGTCCCTTTAGGTTTTGATTGTCAGCAACAGAGTCTTAAATAAATTTCAATCATTGAGTCAAATTCTGTCCTCTCTACTCAGTTTTTTCTGAGACCTTAACTGTAAATATCCTATTAAAGAAAGTGTCTGAATGCTTATGCTAAGACCTTGAGGTAACAAAAATGTATTAAAAATATAAAGTTAGCATGCATTATGTCACACTGGAGTGCCTTTCTGAATCCTTTAGTTAACAAGTACATGACATATACCTTAGCATAAATCCTTCTTTTGCAGGAAGTTTTAAGACCCCTGCGGATAGTCTGGCTTAGCAGGTCTGCATGGACAAGTATTCCTTTAGGGCTGTATGCTACATCTGCAATGACTGCTCAGGTTGTTTAGCCTGAAATGAAGTTGTAGTGAGGAGGGGACCAGTCTCTTCTCCCAGGTAATAAGTGACAGGACAAGAGGAAATGGCCTCAAGTTGCATTCTGGGAGGTTTAGATTGGATGTTGGAAAATATTTCTTTGCTGAAAGGGTGTTTAGGTCTTGGAACAGGCTGCCCAGGAAAGTGGTGGAATCACCATCTCTGGAAGTGTTGAAAAAGCATGTGAATGTGGGCCTTGGTGTTACTGCTTAGTGGTGAACATGGCAGTGCTGGGTTAATGGTTGGACTTGATGATCTTAGAGGTCTTTTCCAACATAAATGATTCTGTGATTAAGTCAGAGATACAGAGCTAAGGATGAGAATGAAAAAGTGGCACCTGCTTAAAACACATTAGGAGCAAGGAATCTGTATGTGTGGCTGAAGACACCTCTAGATCACCAAGAGGAATCGTGACATGGTGAACAATTAAAAAAGTGAGTGAAGTATCTCAACAGCTGATGAAAAAAATTCTTTAGTCCCTGTTGTAGAAGCCATCGGGGAAATTCCTATTCCAAGGACACTTTTTAAATGGAAATAACAGCATGGTCTTGACAGAGATTGAAGTCTCAGAGGAGAAAGTTATGGAGCAACTCAGCAACTAGGACAGCAGAATATTCATTTGAGAGGCCTGAAGTAAGTGTGAAGCAGCAGAGTTAATGAAAAGAAATTTATCCTTAAAATGGTAACTGTGCTTGAAATAGGAAAGTCACTTATTTGCTTCCTCCAATTGAAACAGGACCCAGGGAAAATCCTGCAAATTACACCTTGGAAATTGTAATTTTGCTCAGGGGAATGCCCTGAAAAGCCTAATTAAAGAGCAAGGTAAGTAAGTGTAACCTGATATAATCATGTCAATCCTGTTCCTCTAGGGAAAAGTGTGACTCAGTTATCATGCAGAGTTGTTTGAAACAGTTAACAAAGTGGATAGATAGAGGTGAATAGAATAGATCACTGGGCTGCTGGCAAAGATAAACTCTTAAAACAAGCACAGAAAAATTTTAAATGTCCACAGGGACAATTGTGATAACAAACTACCTCAATAACATACAGAAAATAATGTGGAACTTCCTGCAATGGCCAAAACGTTCTTCTTTTTTTTTTTTTTTTAACCTGTTCCCAAGAGCATGCAAGCACAGGCCAGTGAGTGTATGAGAGGCAGCACTAGGTATATATGTTGTGTAGATATATGGCATATACATATATACAGATATGGCTTATCAACATCTGCATGACACTTGGAGTTACATAAATATGCCACACATACAATGAATGTATACATGGCAGGATAAAAGGGAAAGTACACCGGGAATACATTAGAGTTTCCTAAATGTGACAAGGAACTTTCTCGGGGTACAAGGCTCTAGGACATTCTTTGTATCAGTAGACAACCCTGACACAAAGGGTCAAATAGATATTGCAGTGTTGATGTGAAAAAGAAATCTGAAGTCATCCTAAGGAGCTTATACTTTGGATGTGAACATTTGCTTAGCCAGTGCTCAAGAGTTATCTGACAAAGCTTAGAAAACATGGCTAAAAAGTTGTACCTCACTGTGAAAAAAGAGATTTTAAAAAATTGTGAATGACTGAATACATTCAGAATTAGAATTTCTGACACCTGTTTTCAAAAAACAGACTTTACATCTTTTAATATTTACCCAGATGTTTTATGAATAGTGAGGGATCTAAAACAACAACAAAATTCAAACTAAACCAACCAGCCAACCAAACAAAAAAAGAGAAAACCAAAAAACCCACACAAAGAAAACAATTTGGTGTCCCTCAATTTTAAGGAATCAGATACTGAATCTTTGACAAGTTTTCTTATTCCTTAAAACTATTACATATGCTTAAATGGTTTAAACCAGAAGCTTCTCTTTACATTAATATAGCCGTCCAGTCCCAGGAAGAAATATTGGTCTGTCTTTAAAAACCCAGTTATTGAGTTTGTGATTGACAGAAGTTAAAAGTGAAGCAAATTACTCTATATTCAGGTCCACGTAGTCAAATATCATGGGATTTCCTCGCCCTCGGCCCTCCCTTCCATTTCTCTGTGTAACAAAACAGGACAGGGTAAGGTTTCTCCTAAAAGAAACATGGGGAGTTTTGATGGAGCTGATAAACCTCACTCAGTGCTTGCTCTGAATGACAGGGACTGTATATAGCCAGGTCCTAGGCTTAAGCCAGCTCCTTCCAACAGTAACTAGGTGTTAGGTGCAGCAGGCCATCTGGGCATAGCCTTGACGGATCTCAGCAGCAGGGACTGGTAGGAGTTTCACAGGGATGAAAGAAAGAAAGAAAGAAAGAAAGAAAGAAAAAAAGTGGGATGATCCCCCTTGTATCGCTCCTTGTCCCCCCTTTTTATTCTTGCCTGTCACAAAGAGGCTGTCTTGTGAGAAGAGAAATCTGCTGCCAAATACAAGGACAGTGTTGCACTGAGGATGAAGAACAGCTAATGGTAAAATGTGAGATGAAAAAGAAGAAAGAACTGTATGACCTTAAGAAGTGTAGTAGTGTAAATGGGATCAAATATAATAGCACGAAAGCGAAAGATCATATACTGAGGAGGAAAGGAATTTCTGCTATAAGCTGGGAGCTGATCAGCCAAAAGTGACAGAGTGGAAGAAATATGTGGGTATATGATTCAGTCACAGAATGTCCCTGAGCAACCAGCATGATGTGGCTGTAGGAAAAGATTAATTTTGTACTTGGGAATATCAGAAACGATGTGTCTGGCACAGAACTGCGCACTACGTATTTTGTACAAGACTCTGGTAAGGCTTTGTGTATATAACTGTAGCTACTTTTTTTCAGAAAAAATGAGGGAGGAAGAAGGAATTTAAACTAAAGGATGGTGGCAGTATCACAAAGAGTCCAGCTTTGGTCTCTTTCAATCTATGTTTCCAAATGAAGGGGGAACAAACAGCTTTGCTCTAGTATATGCTATTTTTTCCCGAACCTATTTATAAAGCATGGAATTTAAAGCATTTATACAGTATTTTCACTAGATTGATTTTATGTCTCAGTAAAGCCTTGCATGCAAAAATGTTGCAGTTGAATTCTAAGCAATACAGACAAGACTAAACGCCAGATGACCTACCTTTCTCACCAGGTGTTACTGTTCAGACAGTGTCTCATTTCCCTGGGATGAAAACAGGTGCAGTTATAAAATACCCTCTGGTTTAAGGGTGTGTTTTCTTCCTGGAGCAACTTCTATTTGGAATAAATACTATTTAATAGGTGCCACCTTTCTCTTCCCATTGTGGTTCATTTTTGAATGACGACGACTCCAAGAAACCTAGACAAGAGTTAATCTCAAAATACCTACCCATAAAGACAAATCAATATGATCACTCTTTTCAAGCTATTTAAACAAATACCTGTTAACATGATTCCAACAAATCCTGAGAATAAGGAGATTTCATCTGTCTGACATTTAACAGTCCTTTGTTTTCTGCTGATCTGTCAGTCCATGACCTTGAAATCATTATTACTCAGACTCTAGTAAACTCTAAGTCATTATGGTTTCTTTTCTCTACAGGCAGCAGATAGCTTGGGTTTTTTTTAGGTTTTCAATGTTGAAGTTTATAATTAATGTAATTTAAATGATAAGGTACCTATTTTTAGTACAGTAAGTAGAAGAAAATTTTAAATATTTTTTGTGCCCTGGAGCTCAGAGGTCTAGGTTTTGGAAAAGACTTGGTTTTCTAATCATCTGACTCTTGTGCAGAAAAAATTAACTTGTTTTGACACACACTAATCAGTGAAAGGTGGATTGTTAATGAAATGATTTAGTAAAAAAAGAGACTTAGAGACCTGTACTGTTTAAGATGGAAATCCAAACTTACGGCTTTGCAAAAAAAGTCACAATTAAATGATCTCAGTAAAATATTGCAGTCATTGTCTTTTGCATGGCTAAAACCACTGTTGGAATAAATTGTCTTGCTGGTGTTTTAACTCATGTTAAGTGAATGGTCAATAGGCAAGTTGATGTAGTGTTGTCACCTATGTGTCACACTCTTTGTGACTGATAGCGTCAAGTGTAGTCTTGGAATGGTGGGATGATGAACTAAATAATTTTCTTTTTTTTTTTTTTTTGGTATTGGTATAGGTTCATAGAGGTAAAGTACACAGCAAGAATGGGACTGCAGAGAAAATGATTTCTGCACCAGCACAGAGCAGTAAGATCCTATTTGATAGTGAAACTCACCCTGCAGAGCTTTAACATACATTGGCAATTGCATGCAATACAACCTTGACAGAAAATTGTGTTATTCACTCCGTGCAGATGGTACCCTAGCAGGCAAAATCAAAATCAAGGAGAACTTACCTTACATGACAGCATCTATTATTTTTGACAATTCAGAAGAAGAAAACTTGAAGATTTCTTCTAATGCTTGCTGTGGATAAGGGATAGTGTTCAGAAAACTTTACAATATGGAAGATAATTCAGTGGGAATTTCTATTTTCACAGTGAATCAATGAACTCTGTATTGCTATATTCTTCCCAGAAAAAGATTGCTTGTTTTGTTTTTCTTTTGAATGGAGGGATTTCAGTAAAAATATGAAAATGCATTCTGGAATTTGTGTTTAGAAAAGCCCTTGGATAGTAATATACTTACTATGCTTTCACCTCTGTGTTCTAACATCCAGATGGTCAGGGTGATGGCTTTGAAATAGTTGCTGAATAATGCATTTGTCTGATAATATTCAGTTCAGTGTTTGCACTGACTGTTCTGAGTTTTTGTGTTACTCTTATACATAACCATCCATTTCACTTCTTAGCCATGTCTGCCATATAGCCCAACATGGGCCTGCTTTCTCAGAGTTTTTAATTTTTGTGTATAAAATGTTTATGAATTTGGATGCTAAAAATGTTTATGAGTAATTTACCATGCATGCTGGAGTATTTAAAATGGCTTATTGTGTCTGTCTGTACCATCTGCAGAGTAAGTCACTAGACTTTTCAATTATTCTCATGGGAAAGGATGTTTTTAAGCCTTTAGTTTGTTCTAATCAATGCATTTGCCAATGCCACATAAAATGCATTACTGAAAGCAAAAATACCCCAACTTTGTAAATATATTAACTTTTAACTACAGCTAGAAGTCAAACATTTGGATCAATGGCACACTAATTAATACTGAAATTCTGTGCCTTTCTTTAGGAAATACAATGTAAATGACATCAGCTCAGGCCCAAAGGGAATCTTCCAATTCAGTCAGAATAAGTACAAAAAAACTGCTGGCAGTCCTTCCCTTAGATTTCAGTTATGTGAAAGCCTCTCGTTAGCATCTTTGATTCTATGATAAGTGACTATGCAAAATGGCTTTATGTGGCTTTTCATATTTGTCATTGTTCTCCATGTCACATCAGTTTACACTTCAAAAGCTGAATTTCCCCTCCATGACCTCATAGTACAGGATCTTGAGATTCCAGCTGCAAAAATGGAGTGTCCTGGTGTAATGAGACTTACTAGATCCTGCAGAAAACCAACACGGGAAGCATTCTTTTCCTCTAATCAGCAATACAATGCAATATACAATATTTTGAAAACATTAATATTTTCCCCAATAAGTGACTGAAATTATGACCATTTTAATAACCAAGAGATATTACTTTTGTCTTTTTTTCCTATTTCCAATATAAAAGTATTCATGGTTCTTTAGCAGATCTTCTTTTAGAAACAGAGAGTAAGAATTATAATAAAAAAAGATTCTCTAGCACTACTGTCAATGTGTCATAATAATAAAAAAGAACAGAGATTTTAGTTTTATAGAGGGCACATCTACAAATCCTGAAGTGGTTATTTTACTGCTATCTCTGTAAGACAGAGATTCCCTCTGCAAACAGTTGTATCACCAACAGAGCTCCAAAGAGCACTTTTTTTATTGCCCCCAGTTCTACTAAAGAAAAAGAAATAAAAGGAGCATTTCAGGCAGTCAGACAGGTTAGAATAAACACCATATGAAAGTGGTTTGGGCTAACTTGAGTGACTGTGCCTGAAGGACAGAGCCCATTTATACAGAGTGATGAATAACTTGGGGTGGGAGAACATGTATAATATCTCCAGGTGGCACAGAAAGAATCAGAAAAGAAAGTATGCCTACAGACCAAGTCATACAAACTGAGGGAAAAGGATGCAGGGATGGAATATTTCTCACTTTCACCAGTGTATACATCGTATTTTTGCAAGGGGGTATAAAAATACAATTCCCTACAATAATGTCTGAAGTCATGTATTAAAAGTTAACAAATAAGGGAGAATTAAGTCCACCTTTCCACTCTTTTAATAAAACAGGAGAGTTATTTTGGAGATTATAGGGAATGTTCCGAATCTCGGCTAAACTGTTTAATGTGCTGAATGATAAGAAATGCATTGCCTTATTTACAAAGCATATTTAGGTCGTGCTCTGCATTAGGACTAATCTCATAAAACAGCTAATGTATGATATGCTTCTCTTCTCTCCTTCCAATGACAGTAGAAACAAAACAAAACAAAACAAAAAAACCCCCCCATAAATACAGAAAAAGAATGAGGGAGGAAAATGCATCCAAACAATTAAATGCAGTGTTACTAAAGTCACATTAATCTCTGTAAAGTTGGAATAAAATAAAGATGTTTTCCACATGCCTTTCAGAGTGGACATATACAGAGTATGCTTTATAAACTATTTCATACAGAAGGTACATAAAAATGTTAGACTTAAAAAAATTTGACATGTATAAAATGTCATTGTGACTGTTTCAACTCTGCCCATATAATTTCTATACATACAATTTTCTTTATATATAACAAGGAAAAGGAAAGTTTCTTTTGCACAGCTGAACATCTGCTGCAGGGTACAAATTTTGACATATTGACAGATTTTGGTCTGTAATATTCTATGGAGAAGAAAAAAATAATCCTCCTGGGTATTAAATATTTCAAGCAGTAGCTTAAATATGTTGGAAGCATGTTGTACTTATTTTCAACTCAGAGCTAGCATCCAAGGAGGTTATGAATTGCTGAAAAGGATCAGCAGAGTAAATTCTTTTTATTTAAAGTTTACTTTAAGGGTATAAACAACTGTTTTGTTTCAGAGAACTGATATGGAAGCAGCAGCAGCATAACTTCAAATAGGACTCTGCCAAGGCTGGCAAGCACAGAACTGAGAACAATCGTACAAGGCACTGTGGTTCCTTGAACTTCTCCAAGGGAACTACTTGAATTCCTAGTTCCTGGGCAGAATAGTTTCCTTTTGCCTGACAGCTTTCCAGTAGGTTAAATGGATTTAGTGACAAGGGACTCTAAAAGTCTGTAATATAAATGCTGCAGGGATATTTAAATTACATGAGGTATCCAAGGCCTTTTCAAAGCTTGAAACATCTTAAACTTATCCTAGTCCATCTTTCCTGCTGAGATACTGTTTCAGATAATTGCATCTCCTGCTATGTGCAGAAGTCAGGTGCAGATAACACCCAGCTTCGTGTGTCTAGAAGTAAGAAGAGACTTTCTGTCATGTAGATGTCAAATTGGTTAAAAAAAAAGAAAAGAGAAACACATAAAACCAAAAGACCAACTGATCAGGGCTTTCCACACACAAAGAAATCTGAAATACCTTTTCTTAAATGAAAAAAACATTTCAAGGATATTCTGTGAAGCCTCACATGCTGGGCTGCAATCACAAGGACACATTAACTTCATCAGTGTTCCAAGACAGGTAAAAATAGTAGGAATAAACATTTTCTGTCATTGCTGGCTTGCTGGGACATATTGTCTTTTCCAACTGGACCAAGCATGAGTAATTCATGTGATCTAAAAGTTACTCAGTACCAATCTGATGCTGAAAATGGTGAGAGAAAAAGCAATGGTCCCTCTGCATTAACATATGCATCCTTTAAAAAGTGAAAACAAAATAGGTCTGAGAGGGTTGTACAGACAAAGGTTATCTAGATAGAGCAGTGGCAAGGAATTATCACTCATTTTGGGTAATGAAGACTGCTGACCTACAAATGCCATATATAAAGAAAAGGACTAACCTTGAGTCCTCCCATTTAGATACCTGCATTAAACTCTTCCCTAAGTAAGTGGCAGTTTATCTTTCAGTCTATAGAGCCTGCTGGATTATGGAGTGCCAAATGTTCTTGAGGTCTGTCAGTACTTGGAACATAAAATGAAAATGGCACCAGTTTTTCTCTTGCTGTATTAAGTGCAGTGAGCCCCTGAAGGCACTAATTAGACAAATGTCACAATAAGCAGTTTTATGTTTTTGCTTAAACTTGACAGTCACTTAAGCTAAGGTATAAAAAATGGTGAAACAGTCTGAGAAGCTTTATTACAGAAAAAACGTGTGCTGGTATGGGCTGGGGTAGAATTAGTTTTCCTTACAGTGGCTGGTATGGGCCTGTGTTATGGATTTGTGCTCAACACAGGGTTGATGTTTTTGTTATTGCTGAGCAGGGCTCACACAGAGCCAAGGCCTTTTCTGCTTTCCATGCTGCCACACTGGGGAGGAAATTGGGGGTGCATGGGAGGTTGGGAGGAGACAAAACTAGATCAGGTGACCCAAAGTGACCAAAGGGATATTCCAGACCATGTGACATTGTGCTCTGTATATGAAGAGGCGAGAAGAGCTAGGAAGGAGCGATGTCATTTGTCTTCCCATGTAACTGTCACGTGTGGTGGGGCCCTGCTGCCCTGGATATGTCTGAACACCTGCCTGCCCATGGGAAACAGTGAATTAATTCCTTGTTTTGCTTTCCTTGCGTGCACAGATTTTGCTTTCCCTATTTAACTGCCTTCATCTCAGCCCATGGCTTTTCTACCTTTTACCCTTCCAATTGTCTCCCCCGTCCCACTGGTGGGGCAGTGCTGAGCAGGTGTATGGGGCTTGGTGGCTGGCTGGGGTTAAACCACAGCAAATGGAAACCTCTCTTAAGAGTAAGACGTGCCTTGTGTAAAACTGTTCTCATATGTCAAACATACATTCCAGCTGCTGAGGCCTGATTTTCTCCCCATGTCATATATGCATGTGAATATCATTCAGTTTGTGTGTAAATCATTCAGTCAATGTATATTTGATGGGGAAAAAAGCAAAGAGCATTACAGTGAGCAAAATATATTAGGTTAAGAAATGAAGCTGTTCAGCAGATATTCATATTAATACTATGAAATGCATTGTACGTGTAAACGTTTAGATATGGGAATGATCCTGGAGCTAGCCTAGGTTTTCTCTGTTTTTCATATAATCTTAGTAATTCATTAGAAATGTATTCTAACCTCCTTCTCTTTGTGCCTCCAAGAATGCTTTTATTTTGATCTAAGGTATTTGATACCAAAAGTAGAATAAAGGTTACCTGACCTTAACTCATTACCTGAAGTCTTCATGGGACTTGTAAAGTTCCACAGAGTTTAAGTAGCTCTTATTCCTAAGACACTTGATATTCCTTTTCCACTGAAATATAATGATTTCAAAATCTGGCTAAATTCAGGAAAAATAAATACATCAACATCTTTTAAACAAAAAGAAAACACTTCTGGTTTGGGCAGTCTTTGAGTCTAGCTCTAGAATGCAATTCTAAGTGATATCATATCGTACTATTGGGTTTATAACACACGGCTGGTGTAAAATGTTCTCCAGAAGCATCTAATTATTTTTAATTTAAGATCTTAAGAAGCTTGAATATTCCCATGTGCCTTGAACAACCTTTAGGTATCTTTCAGCTTTTGGAGAGAAAGTGTAGTCTCAATGATGAAAAAAGGACCTGAAACAGATTAATTTTCTATTGTAGTCATAGATCTAATAAGTCACAGAATACTTATTTATCAACATGACACATCATTTTACGTAGCTTTGTTAATTAAGGTATGCAAATATTTATAAATTACTAAATGAAAAAGGGCTGCCATATCAAAATAAAGCAACATAATTAATGTTGTTGTTGTATTTTTTGTGATTTTTGTGTACCTCTTAGGATAAATATGTTCTCTTCTATGCAGAGGCATAACTTTCTTCCCACTGCTCTTTATTACTTGATCTTACAACCTCATTGTGAGACAAAAAAGACTTTATGAATACAGTTTGTATGAGCACAATTTCAGAATCAGGGTTCTTTTCCTTTTTACTGCTTCACATGAATGAACAATCAATCAAATTAGAGCCTAGTTCTGAAATTTAAAAACAAAATAGTTACTTGCACTGTAGTTGCCTTTTATTTTAAAAGACTCCAGCACAACAGAGAGTATTTTTCACTCTTAATGCTTAGTCCAGTGCTAATTTATTTTCTCTTTAATAAATGAATGAGTGGCAACTGAGGTTTTCTTTTCACCTGCGATAGAACCCAATCAGAACATTATAAGCAACATTAACAGAGTATAATAATTTCTCATCTATTGATGACCTTTAAAGAGAACTGTAGTTATTACCTTAGAAAATTCTCTCATTTATTACCTGTCTCTTCATTGAATTTCAATGCCTATACCTAGGAGAGCTATAGATGCTTGGCTTCAAAACAGCAAAATAAGATTTTATTATTATAATGGCTGCTGGCAGTGAGTCTAATTCAAAATTTTTCACATTATATGGGATTTTTGAAGATGATGATGGTTACTAGACCAGGCAGTTCACTGCAGAGAATAGAACGAGTTTATATCTTAGAGCTAAATTATGTATAAAGGGTATTTTCTCAGATCTGGCAGAAGTTCATTAAACTGATTAGGTGTGCTTCCTGGATAGCGATAGCTTTTGTTGTTGGTGAAGTCCTTTATATGGTAAGCAAAAAAGATGGATATTGAGATGTGAAAAATATCTTGAATCCTTTACAGGAGTAAAAGTCAAAAAAGTCCATCTGTGGTGCTGCAAAACTTAGTGACAGAATTAATTTTGTCATTTTCTGATCCCAGGAACTTCCAAATGTCTTTTATGTCATCTCACTGGTCCCAATGCTTTGGCAGTGAACACACAAGTTCAGAATTCTCTCTGATACTAGAAGAGGGAAGTTTTACATTATAGTTAACTCCTTTCTGGCACTCCTGTTCTCCAGCATTTTCTATAGTTGAGTATTTTCCTGAGTTGTCAAACAAATGTTGATATACCTGTTCAGCTGAACTCTCACATAATGGCAGGTGTTGCTATTCTTAAATGGGCACAACTAGGAACACTTAGCCATAATTAAAAAGGAAAGATGTAATGCTGTGAAGGAAAAACAGGTTGAAGTGACCAAATTTTTACCATAGCTCTTAAATGGTTGGGACTCCAGTTACACAAAAACCTCCAGACTAAATTGTAACATTTCCATGAATGCTTGGATCCATAAAAATATTATTAAAAATATTATAATTTTGAGTATTCAAACATATGCACCTTGGATTACTCACAGAAATGGTATGGTCAATTTAATGCTATATACTATAAAACATGTCGCTTTTGCTTCTTTAAGAAAAACCATAGCTACATTGGTGTTACCATGGTGTTCTCTGGAATAAATGGTGACGGCAAAATGGACTCATTTGGTACAGTTTTATCATGAGATCATCACGGTCTTTCACAGGCGCCTCCTCTCTGCAAACCTGGTTTCTCAAATACAGAGTAGCGTGTACTTTCAAAATGATTTTCCAGAGGTTGAACTAAGTGATTTAAATTGCAGCCTCCTGGTTAATCTTGATCAGCACTATTTAAAACAACCCAAAAGCTAATCTGCCCCAGACATTTTAATCTCATGGTTAATGAGGCTTGTTTTGAATCTGATGAGGATATTCTTTTCAGGGCCAGCCTAAGTTCAACAAATCATGGTAAAAACTGTTTGAAACAGCACACTTAGGGACCTTTGCCCTGTCTCCTTTAATCAAGCTTTGCAGACTGAAGCAGTTTCAATATGGTCCAGCACTGTTATTTGGGTTATTGCTTTGGCAATAGTCCCCATTTCTTTAGCAATTTGGAACACAATATAACAATCCCACACCCAGGATAGTCTTTATATCTTCGTACATATGAAAAGGCTGCAGTTCACATACTTTACATTGTAAATCATTACCTTCAAAGTCACAGTAACTGGACATCTCCAAATTTAATAACTTGATCAAGTTTAAAAGGAATCTGGGCTGAAATTCTGCATGCAACATGTTGACAATGTTTCAGCACTCCAGAAATGGAGCAACATAGCTAACAGTTGAGGGACAATACTTAAAGCTGTTTCTTTAAGGAACCATGTCAACTCCTGAACACCCACGTGACAAAAATCTGAGCATGCCTTTTGCCTTTTACCTTTTGCCTTCTGCATGAGAAGGGTCAGGTGTCTTCTTTCAAAAATTACTGTTTATCACAGTGGAGAAGTGTGAAGGATTTTGCAGCTTAATTCTCCTCGGCTTCTTGCTTGTCTCAAAACCCATCTTTTTCTTAGAGCTTCTCTGTGTCAACAAAATTGGGAGAATTTATGGAGCAATTATGCTTCCCATTTGACAGTCAGTCATTGACAGAAGAGTAATCCATCCATCTGGAAATCTTTCTAAAGATTTCACAGATAATAACAGGAAAAAATTATAGCAAGATTAAAGTTATGTCAAAATTGTTAATTGAAGTACTTAGTATGTCCTAACATAGATCCAATTCTCTTCTAACAGATCCAATTCTCTTCCTGCATGGGGAAATGCACACAGACACATGTGGTGGGTGACATAAAAGATAGAATCACAGACTGGTTTGGAAGGAACCTTTACAATCATCTCGTTGCAACCAGCCCTGCCATGGGCAGGGTCACCTTTCACTGGACCAAGTTGCTCAGAGCTCCATCCAACCTGGCCTTTAACACTTCCGGGGATGGAGGAAGCTACAGCTTCTCTTGTCAGATAGAGACAATGAGTTTGATTAATTAAAAACAGTTGACACAAAACTCCACCAATGTCCTTGCTTGAAGATGAACTATGAGGTGTGAAAATTACTCAATAACACATAGTAGGTTGCAGGGTAGTACTTGAAAAGTTGCTTTCTTGCAGCTTTTATTGCATAGGTGAAGTACAGTAGGATTACAACAAAGGCTATTGTGACATTTTAAGAATACCTGACAAACCCATGTTGATGCCTTTTTCTGGTGGTAAAAAATTGAGGCAGACACAGCAGTAGCAGAGAAAAGGGTATTTACCTTGGTTTTACTAGGATCCTTGGAGCAAAGCCCGTTACTGATGGAAATGTGGCGGCAAGCACCCGGGCCCCCCCACCCATCCAAGCACCGCTAGCTCAGAGCACGGGTCCACACAGATGCAGGAACAGGCTAAGTCCCCGAGCAACCCTCAGTATACATTTTATGGACCTCACAAATTAGCATATCAATCTAAAATCCCCAATAAGAAATGTGATAGATTGAGTAACAGTCCCCCTACCCCCCTCAGCCCCCCCTCAATGAAATTCTAGTCTAGTTTACAAAAACATGTTCCAGACAAAGAGGCTCATCAAGGTTGGAGCCTACAGCTCGCAGATAGTGTAGAGCTGTTGACATCTCACTGGGTATGTTTTGTCTTCTTGCTTGGTAGGACCCCCAAACTAAGCTACATATCAGACTACAAGAA
>VZRN01005828.1:684041-722479 GCA_013397935.1 Dasyornis broadbenti | reverse complement strand
TACAGCTCTGAGATAGTGTAGAGCTGTTGACATCTCACTGGGTATGTTTTGTCTTCTTGCTTGGTAGGACCCCCAAACTAAGCTACATATCAGACTACAAGAATTATAGGTATGTGGGACTAGGGTACAAGGGATATGGGTAAAGGGTACAAGAAATATGTGTGAAGGGTATAAGGAATATGTGTGGAGGGTTTAACATGTATTAAGTGTATAAGAAAGGGGTTTAAAATGTATGAAAGAAAAAGACCTAAAAAACCATCAGGCATCAATGTAAGCTTCATGCAATGTTCTAAGAAGCTATTGCTCCTTTTTTTCCTCTCTTTTCTCTTCATAATTTCCTGGTACTGCAAAAAAAATAGGACTGTTGCTCTGCAGACTTCCCTTCATCAGGCACAGATAGAATTCCTTTTGCATGTACCAAAAGAGCTGCCTATGCTGCTTCTTATGGCCTTGTCAGGAATGGAGTGATACACTTCAGTTGTACAAGAGAAGCAAAAATATACCTTATTCATATAAAGCAGTGGTTTAACAAGATTTGATGGCAAAGATTTGATGGCAAGGTCCACCCTTACTGGTGGCTATGGAGGGTGACATGGTGGGAGGAAGCACAACGTCACGGGTATGCCTGGAGATGTGTTTACCTGTTTGATTCTGAAGTCACTGATAGCCTTGCAGGAGAAGAAATTTCCTTTCCTTCTCTGACAGTAACTGTATGTACCTGAAAGCTGTGAATTATTAACATGTGCTTTTTTATTATGGCAGCAACTTAAAAGCAGTTTACAGAAAAACCATATCTGGCTTCAAAAAACAGTTTTGTTATCCACAAGGACCATCTTAGACAAAGTTTTTCCATGGTTATGACAGGCATACGTATGCTATCGATACATGTGTCATAATATATCTTATGTACTCATAAGCTCTACTGTATAACCATGCTGTTAGCATGCCTTTACATAATTAAACAGCAGCATCACAAAGATTAGAAAATGTTGTAGACAGCAGATATATTAATGCATAAACTGCACATTAATTATTTAATGTTTATATGGGAAAAATCTATTCACTATCATCATTTTATACTACTGTAATGTTTGATTATATTCCCAGAGAAAAGACTGAAATGAAATAGAAACAGGACTGGACTCACAGCCTTTCCATGTCAGTGAACCTTTTAGCCCCCAGATTCCTTAAAGGAAAAAAGTTAAATAATTTTTTCAGTTATTGCATCTAAGCTGAATAAGAATTAATTTGTAAAACAGGCACATAATTAATAGATATTTTTTACACACCTATAATTAAGAAAACACTTGTGTTTCACACAACACAAAGCCTATTACATCTATGTTGAATCTTTTTGTGTTGCAATTAATTTAAAATGTCATTGCATTTATTCTTTCTGTAGAAAATGATTTTATGCATTCTTTTTAGAAGAATCAAAATAGGAGGCCCTATATGTACAGCTCACAGAAGAAATGTCCTGAGGGAAATACATCACATAGCTGGTTTTCCCCTAAATGTTACTTTAACTTCATAAAATATTTATGGTGACATGTCTTCATTTTGAATTTTCTAATAACTGGAATCTGAAGCCTTATCTTAGACCTGGATGCAGCACAGAAGTTAAAGTGTATGTGCTGTGGGTTGTGCATGTGCTGGTGTCTGTCCAAACCCACAGGATTTACTACGGTAAAGAAGGGGCAAGCCAGGCAAGTTATACTTACTGTTTCCTCTGAATGAAGGGAAGGAAGAATGTGATCTGAGCAGATTACTCATTAAACTTGACAGAAGCAAAGAGGTCAAGTCGTCCAAGAATGACATTGCTACAGGGAACTTAAAATTTTACAGAACCAGTTTCTCATTCCTGTCCCAGATGATCCACTGCAAGTTTTGCTGCCTCAGTAGAGTTTCAGGTGACTCCAGTCTGTGTCTTACCATGGCAGTGAGTGTTGCGTGTCAGCTCTCACGTTCCAGACCTATGCCTTATAGTGTGTTTCTTGAATTATTTTGGCTGGTTTCAAAAATCAATAAACCTGCATATTTCACTGATTTCCTAATATATTTGTCACTGCAATCTCGCAGGTCAGAGGAAACCTTGATGTCTACATGGAACTGTGGAGAACAATAAAAGAAACAGTGATCCTCAAAATCTCTTTATGAGGAAAGATTATGCTTAGGCTAATGGACATGCTTGAGACAAGATGGGTAACATTTGTAATATTCCAAAGATGGAAGATCCAGGAGTAACAGGAATTATTACATGTGACATAAAAGGCATAGGGAAGAGAATAAAAGTGAACTGCTTAAATAGATCAGGGAAAAGTTAAAATTCTCATGATTTTGAAATGAACACTTGATGTTGTGCCTACCCAAAACTTACTGAAGAATTACAGCAACTGAAACATGGATCATTTGGACAGTGGCAGAAACATGATTGTTTGGAGTTTTTGTAGTCCAAAGAGTCTCTTCACATGCAGTAAATTGAATATCATCATCACACACAATCTGTGCATCCACATGACATCTTAAAATTATTCAATATTTACTATTTTAAAGAAGATATATTTTTAATTAGAATTATGACTGCATATTTTAATTCGTAGATGCCGTGGGCATTATAAAAATAAAATATACTTATTGCTAAGAGTAAAAGTAATCTAAGAGTACTGTGGCTGACAAAATAATAAAAGCCATCAATAGTGCACATTTCTCTAGTGACTTTCATCACAGGATTCCAAGGTACTTTGATGCATGAACATACTACTGAGTAAACACAGAAGTTATGCTGGGCCAGCAACACCGCTAACATTTTTCAGGACAGGAAATAATTATTAACTTCTTTAATTGAAACCACAGAAAACATTTGGGAGAGAGAATATAATTAGCTAACTTGGAATTTAGCCAGTGAACTAGCATTGGAACACCCTTGCTGTTATGAAAGTGCCATGGGATTGTCTGTAACCTCACTCCAGTTTCATTTCTTATGGAACGACAAAATTCAATGTCCTCTTCTGACTTCTAGGAAAATGCTGGGAGACTTTAAATTCAGGTCAGGCCAGAAAAGCAGTTTCTGTGGTAGGAAGACAGTTCCTAAGACATGCTTAATAATGTCTAAAAGACAAAAAGCATTGGATCAAATAGAAAATAACTTGCCAGATGCATTCATTCTTTTTGTCTGTATTTCAGTTTCGTATCTGTCAACACCAGTAATTGTCTCTTTGGAAACCCACTCAAATCAGAAAGATTTCTTTTTACTTTTCTAGAGGTCTTATTGCACACCAAGACATTAAATAAAAATAATGATTGTGATAAATCCTTTCTTGGTTGTCTTTGTATGTGTAGTTTAGAGCCTTCTGTCACTGTCTTGAACATTTTTCATACTGTAGTTGTCTCAGAAATACTGTGTTGCACATCATCTCCTGGCATTAGACCCTGCATTGTTTGCCTAAGAGTTGACTTTTTAATTTAACAATTTGAATATGAACGCTTTTTCTTTTCAGAAGACCAGAATGTGAAGTGTTTGGCTGGCTGTGAAAGGCACATCTTTTCCCAAACTGGTGAGACAGATGTTTTCACAGGTTGTCATATTTTGCATTTTTTGCTCCTCTGTCAGTAATGTTGTGATCTCTGATCCCATCCATATGGATGTGGAGAAGCTTGTTCCCAGTGCCTGTGGCAAGTTGCATGCACGCCATCAAAATGTATATAAAAGCAAGAACTCCAGATTCTCATACCAAATTTTAAATTAAGAAATCAGGCAGAGAACTGTTTATAGATAAGTCTGTGCTTTTTTTGTGAGGAGCAAGAAATATTACAAAAGGGCTGAGGGATCCTCCATGTCAGTGGATGTTCTCAGTGCAAAGGAGTGTAAAAACCAGGAGCTGATGTCTGGGATATGCTCTTCTTTTGCTTATTGGAGGTGGACATGGGAAAGGGTCATGTTGCATCTTAGTAAATAGCTTGGCTCCCCTGGCTTGGCAGTCCTAGAGGGTAATCCAGAAAAGATGCAGCTAGAGCCCTGCTTTTTGGCTGAAAAATGTAAACAATATTTGAATGTGGTCAACTCCTGCTGCTTGGCCTTCAACTAAGCCTCCCAACCTGATCCACAAGTGGAGGGGAGCTGCCATGAGGTTGTCACAGCTGGGAGGCAGAAGGTGACTGCTCACTGGAGCTCCTTGCTTGTTATGCTTCATCCCAGCAGAGATTTTCTCTAACCTGTTTGATGAAACAGAGCAGAGCGAAGCACCTCTCTCAGAACATGTTTAGGTCTGAGCTGGCACTAGCCCTGGTAGTACCTCTGTCTAGCAGAGCACAGGATAAGATCCCTTAATCTTCCTGATCCCTGGAAAGAAGGAGATGAGTTACCATGTCCTAGACAGTTTAAAAAAAAAAAAAAAAAATTAAGAGGAATACTCATGCCATGGTGCTTTTTCAGTCTTGGCAGAAAAAATTTTGACTGAATCCATTGTTTCTCAACTGAGGTCAATTCTCACTATCTTCTGAGGATGGAAAATGATAAAAACAGATGCATTTGTGCATTTCAGTCCGTTTCTCATTTGTTATTTGACGCATCCTATCTGAGATGGGAGACAATATTTTCCCACTGTTGCTTCCCTGCTGATTGAAGGTAACACAGTGGATTGGTAGAGCATATTGAACAAGGTCAGCTACGACTTGCTATTCCATTCTCACTTCCCACTAAACGTACTGGATGGCCACAGAGCTGGGAGGGAGGGGGTGAAAGAATGGGGAAAGTCGTGTTCTGGACCTTCAAGGCCAGGACAGCAGGATGGGAATAGCATGAGCACTCCATTGTGGCAGATATTTGGATATTTACATAGATGCATATTTACATAGATAGACACATGTAGGTGGACGGCTATTTAACTACCTTGATAGATGAATAAATGGATGGATGGATATATCCTATGCATTTTCTAATAATGATGCATGCATAATATGTCTCTTTTCCAATGTTTTTCTTGATTTTGTAGGGTTTGTTTGTTTTTATTGGTAGAGAATTCTGGCTATAGGAATAAAATTATTAATTTTTCTGGTATTGAAGGACTTGATGGAATATTTGATTCAACAGAGAGGTCTAGACAAATCTGTAACATTCATTTTAAGTTTTCGAGCAATTCTTCTTGAGAGAATGAAGAGCACCAGTTCTTTATTATTCTCTCATTAACTGTATCTATCTCACCACAGTGGACAGCAATTCCATTTTCAGTTCTCTGCAATAAAAGTGGTGCCTGAAGCACATTTCTGTGGGTGAATTCTTGTATGTGGATGATTCTTGTTCATAAGAAAGCCAGAGCTCCTGTGATTTCCATAATTCAGTTTTGTTACTTATAGAGGTACAAGTAAATTTGTAAGCTCAAAATAATGTTTCCATTTTTCAGTTTCTCTTCCTAGACTCTTCTTTTTTTCTGAGGTTGCATAAGACAGAATTACACTACAATCTATGCATGTATGGTTGCACCAGAGGTATGATTCTAGCTAGCACAGATAAAATAGCTGACCATATTTTTATCAGTTTTGCTGATATAATTATCATCTTTTTTTGCTCTGGCTGAGAGTTGCTTTATGATTTTGTTATAAAGATTAGACTTATTGTCTTTGAGTGATAAAGGAGCTGGGTATGAGTACAAACAAGAATTCAATGCTGCTGAACTTCATGAAAATTTGTGTATATAAGGGATAAAGGTTTGCAATCATAGAATAATTTTCAAGGAGAAAATAAAATATTTGTGTGAATCAGTGTAGTTCTGTGTAAATTCCAAACCGTGGGTAGAAATGGGCTAAGATGGAGCAGACTGCTGGAGAGTTAAGAGTTCTTTCAGTGATCCCTGAAGGTGGGATAAGCGTGTGTTTTTATCAGTTTTGACTCTAGAACATCTCAACACCAATTTCAGAAAGTATTCAGTATGCTCCTAGAAAGACCACTCGTTTGCTTTTACAGTGTACTTCAAATAGAGTATCTGCTGAAAGCCTTCACTTATTTACTGCTAGTTCTTTTTTGCAGAAAAATTTCTTACAGAGGTCTGCAAGGTCCAAAGTCAATGAAACTTCTAGGAGTGGCGTTAAGGAATGCACAGTGAAATCCTGAACTATTCAAACCACAAGATAATTTCCTAGTGTACATCTGCATTTATATTTGTATTTTTACAGGATTGCCCTGATCTGAACAATGCCTAGCTCCACTGTATTTATCAGCAGAATCTCTGCTGACCATCCTACCCCCAAAATAATATAAAAAGAGAGATAATCTCTCACACCAAGGGTGTTAATGGATTTCTGTTACAGTGATTATACTTTGAATTAGAATTAAAACTTTTTTATTGTTTCGAAGTAGATATTTTACAAGAAAATTTCTTGTAAATATTGATCTAAAACCATCATCAAAATAACTCTACTGAAGTCAGTGAAGTTATACTCTGTATAAATTTGATTTCAGTGCTTGGAAAAATCTTTAATTTACTTCTAAAACAAATTTAGCAAAGAACTACATGTTTGCATCACATGTAATTTTCCCAAGAGATTGTAAAAGCTATTAATTTTCAATCCTTAAGGGAGTCATCAACTTATTAACATAGTCTTCAGTATACTGACATATACTGACAGAATATGTCCAGTCAATTTAATTCCCATTGAAGTACAATATTGTTTCTTTAGGAGTCTCTGAAATCATGTTTCAAGGTTTCAAGTTGTGACATTACCCATATCAGTAGGTCTTTATGATGAATATCTGGACACGTGCCCTGTTTTTGAACACGAAATCAGCCTCCAGTCTCATCATTTGACAGGAAATGAGATTACTGCTTCTTAGCATTTCATTTGAATCACAAAGAAAAAGAATCTAAAATTTTAGGAAATTAGCTTGTAGGGAAATCCAAATATATTTCAAATATTTATATCAAAGAAAGAAACTATGATAAATGCTAGTCATTTTGCAAAACATACTATATAGAGGCAAAATAATATTTGCATATAATTCTCAGGTACAATATTAAGGAGGAATAAACCAATCATTAAATGTTTCAAGCTTCAAGCAAATGTGCATGACAGTCAGTCATACATATTTGCTGTCAGTCAAAACTAAGAAACAAATGACCAGATTTTTAACCATCCCCCTGTGTATATACAGACAGACACACAGAGACAGACACACACACATACAGACAGTATTACTCCTGTCCAACAGGAGATGTCTGGTCCTTTCGTTGTGGATGCTGTAATCCTCCAAATGCAGCAATGACCAATGCAGGACAGTATTCGAGGACACCAAACACCAGATTTATTTGTGAATAAAAAGGAAAAAGAAACCCTAGTGTTTCAGATTGTCTCTGAGGACTTGTCCTGCAGCTGAAACCTATGCCTGAAGGTTACAGTGTCTTTGAGGGTCAATTCTAGTTTACATTTTACTCTCTACAATTTAGCAAAAAATACTTTTTCATTTTCCATCCTTAGTGTTGGGACTTCCCATCTCTGTCAGAGGGATGAAATTGTAAAAATGAATTAATGCTCACAATTTTGAAAACATTATACGGACAATGTTGGAATTAGAAACTAATATGAAGAGCAAAAGAGTCAATTATGAGTTACAGTGGAGTGAAGCTATCTTTAGGAATCCTGCCGACTGTGCCAATTTGTTGCAAATGGACGATTCACAGTGCTTAAAGAGCCACTGTCAAAGGTATCAGCAGAAGTGGTTTTATTGAAATATGATGCTGCAAAAGTGTGGCTTAACAAAGTTCAGTAGCAAGGTTCACTCTATTACTGTACTGCTCAAAGGATGTAACAATGATTCAAAACTACCAAGACAAAATCAGTGTTATTAAGACAAAATCTTAGAGCACTATATTATAAGGTTGTGTGTGATATCAGTTTTGACAGGCCTGTCAGGTGTTTAGCCACACTCAGCCTCTAAACTAACCACATCAAGTAGAAAATTCTCAGAACTTCCCCAGGAAACATACAAGGCATAAACTGAAGGCCATCATTTTTTTTCAGAACGCTGGTATTTGAAACTGAATTTAAGCAAAAGTGTTCATGACGCTCTCCTCCCATACCTTCTAATCCCATCGTAACAGAGAGAATTTCCTGCCTGCCTGAGTCACTTGTTATCAGTAATGTTGTTGCTTTCGCTGTGTAATTGGAAAGACAATGTGCTATTGTCCAGTAGGTACAAACACTGAACCCACAAAGTGCTGCAGCAGTTGTATTGTATACGCTTGTTTTTCATCCTGTTATGTGTATGGTGTCCTACTATTTTGAAAAAGATAAAAAGAGATCAGATAGAAATTTTCTCTAACCTATCCTTTATCCCTGAGGCACTTGAAGAGCTATTGGATTGTATGGAACACGATGATCAGCCTTTATATCATCTTTTGACAGTATACTGAGAAAGAATAACCTTTTCATCATTTGTGTGTGGTCCTGAAAAGAGTGCTAAATGGGTTGTCATTGAAGGTGTTTGCAATTCCACACATATTTTCTCTGTGCTTTCTTAGTTATATCATTTTACCAACTAAGTGGCTCACATAGCATATTTCACAAGGAATGATGATCTAACCATAGAGTCACAGAAGGATTTGAGTTAGAATAGACTTTAAAGATCATCTAGTTCCAATCCCCCTGCCCTGAGCAGGGTCAGCTTCCACTGGACCGGGTTGCTCAGAGCCCCATTCAAGGCGGCCTTGAACACTGCCAGGGATGGGGCATCCACAGCTTCTCTGGGTAACTTGTTCCAGTGCCTCCCACTCTCACAGTAGAGGATTTCTTTCTCATATCTAATCTAAACCTGCCCTCTTTTAGTTTGAAGCCAGTCCCTCTTGTCCTGTCACTACGTGCTCTTGTAAATTGTCTCTCTTCAACTTCCTTATAGGCTCCCTTCAGCTACTGAAAGATGGCTGTTAAGTCACCCCAAAGCCTTCTCTTCTTCAGACTGAACAATCCCAGTTCTCTTAGCCTTTCCTTTTAGGAGATGTGATCCATCTGTCCAGTCATCTAAAACTCTGGAGTTTGCAGGCACCTGTCAAATCTTACTTTAAATGTCAGTCCAGATTGTAGCTTTTCACAAGAAAGATGTTATTGTTTTCCTTATTCACATTTTACATTTCCTCTGAAATCTGTTTTGAACAACAGTAAAAAAGGAGCTGACCTTTGTATACACAAGTTTATAGCTATTTGGGTCGATATTAATGGATGTTAGGTTCCCCATTGCATCCTGATATACAATACATAGACTTTGTATGTAATTTTTATTAGCTTGTTACATGTCCTTGAAAATATATAGGACAAATGACTTTTCAGGAGCAAATAGTCTTCCTGTTTTTGATTCTATCTAGAGTGTCAGTATGCTCACATTGTCCCAGAGGGGAAAAAAATTGTGAACACTGGCATAGGCAATAAAGCAGAGTAGAAAGGCAAAACACTACCTCTAAAAACTACTCCTGCTATGAAATAATTAATGCTTTCCAGATAAGGGAAGTGAACAAGTGACCCTCTCCCCCCACAAAGATTCCTGAAAAATGGGTCAAAAAATGAAGTGCAGCACTGAAGTAAATTTTGCTGCAGGGCTTCTGGTTAGCCGTTCTCAGATGAAATGACCAGATATACTATAAAATGCTTGGAAATGAATTATGGAGACTTAAAAATGCTGAACACCTGTGCAGATCCACGTTTTGGTATGTTATGAGTGGACATTGTAGCAAAATCTTAGCATTGAATGCTTGAAGATGCAAACATATTCAACTCCAACATAGGCACTTAGAAAATCTCTTTGTCTAGTTAGTTGGAAGAGGTGTGGTTTTATTTCTTTAATCTGTCCTGTAGTAGTCCTAAAGAAGATTTGTGATTAAGAGATGAAGCTGGCACAAGCATGAGTTTGGAATTTAGAAAAATCAGTCTGAGTCCAAACTGAGTGGAGCCCAAAAGATCAGAAAAAAGTCCAAATTTATTTGCATGTCTGGTTTTAACTACTATATTTTCATCTGTAGTACATTTACTAACTGATTATATATATATATATATGAGATATAGGTACGTCTTAAAAATCCATCAGTTTTTTTTTCTTCTCATTCAAAACAGAAATTTGCTAAAGAAGCCCTGTCTGAGACACAAACTAAGCATTGCTTATTAGATAAAAAAAAAAAAAAATTATTAACATGATATTACAGTCTTATAGGAAGTCTTAGCTCAGGAGCCATGCACAGAGGCAGAATCACAAGACGGAGATCTTGTCCTTTGCTACTGGGTAAGGCTGGGTTATCGATTCCCTTCATACATTCCTAATAAAACATGCCTCTACTCTTCACATGCTGAAGTAAATTAAACTGTAACATTTGACTCTCCCCTGAGATGAAAGCTCAATAGGTACTACTGCAGGTATTTCATTCTGAAGGAATTGAGAAAAGCCTGAACAACCCAGACTTTTTCAAAACGTGATTCGTACTGCTTATTGCACAGATGTGGTTTACCTTTTACTAGCAAAGTAAATAAGTAAAGCCACACAGTTATAGAAAATACTCCCTGAAGGGGAGAACTGAGTATGCAAGTTGGTTGCTTAGATGAGGATCGCAAATTGCCTCTGTTGGAATGGGAGTTGCCTCTGTGTCAGCTTCAGAAGCCAATCTAGCAGTAACACTTGGTGTTTGTGAAAAGAAGCACCTTTCCTTAAGCAGTTTGCAGAGCTTGAGAAGCCTCATCTAACAAAACCTCCCATCAACCTTGTGAGGCAATATTAAATGCATTTTCAGTTCTAATTGGAGCTCTGTGGTTTTGTTCCTATAGTTTGTGACTTTTCATCTCACACTGGAAAAGAGATCAGCATTTTAAAATTGTCTGCAAGAAAGATTACAAGAAAACACTGTTCTGGAAATGTTGAGAAGACCTTCCTGGCATTTAATTACCTGCTTTTATTTTGTCTGTCTTTACACAACACAATCAGATGAAATGCAACCAAAGTGACGGAATTAAAATCCTTTTATTTTTTTTTTAATACTGTTTTTATGAGGTTGAAACAAAATGTATTGCCATTTTAAAAAAATATTTCCTTTTTCCAAATCTACAGATGTAAAAAGTTCTACTGAATTTGATTTCAAATTGCCATATATGTATATATAATCCACAGATATGCTTATACCTACAGCTGTACCTTAACTATGTGGTCTATATCTGTTTGGCAATATATGTATTTGACATGCACTTGAATTTAGGTGATGTCATTTGGGGAAGACAGGCTCAGCTGTTAAACCTTTACCAAGCACATTTGCCACACCCTTCTCTCACCCCTCTTCAACTGAACTTCTGACCTGTATTGGGCACTGAAAAAAGCAGGGGCTAAAGGGCAAAACACAGATGTGTACTTCAATCCAGCAACATTTGTCTTGCTCTGTGGTTTTTACCACAGGTAAAAACCTGAAGGCTAATTAAAGTAATTTGTATTTATCAGATCTCCTTCAGGGCAAGAGCTTCCTTTGAAGGCTCTTTCCATCATCTATTGATTTAATCTAGTTTAGCTGTGTTGTGTATTTCTTTTTTTTTTAATGTCCCAGTCTTTCGCCATTATTTGATTAATAACCAACCAGTGCCATGTCATTAAAGTTCCCTTTGTTTGTTTGTGTGGCAAGTGTGATCCATAGACATTTAACTGTGCAGTATGAGAAAAGAGAGCAGTTGTCACACGTTCCCTGGGAAATGTTAGATTGTTCTCTTTAAGGACAACACTTACAAAACAGTGCTTGCTAGGCAAATGTACAAAGGTAATCAAACTTTTCAAGGTTTTGTGCTTTTTAGATCTATTTCTCATATCAACTGTTTTTTTATTGCCAGAGATCTGATTTTTTTTCCAGCTGTCATTCATCTAATTCACAGCAGTGGCCACCCAAATTGCTGTAGTCAATATGAGAGTCAAATTACTTTACCTGTCGACATTCTGCTTTTGTCTTCATTCTAAATATCATTCAACCCTAAGAATATTGTCTCTGCAGGTGCAGAAGTGAGCAGGAATGCCAACAGAAATTAAATGACATTTTATTCACTTTCGAGATAGCGTATGGTTTGTTTTAAGGGATGATTGCATTTTTTACACGTATTTCATCAACTGGCATCTCTGTTGCTTCCTGATCCAGCTTCCCCTGAAGTTAATGGTAATTTTTCAGAGACTTCATGCAGAGCTGGATTAGGCTCAATATGATTGTTAGAAATACATTAATGAAACACAATAAATTTAACAATTAGGTAGGCAAGCTTATTGCCTTGGTAGATATTAGATGCTTAAGGAGGTAATGGGTACCTGATAGATGACAGTATTGATCTCCTGTTCTAGAACCCTGTTCCTGGCAATGAGCATTTGATCCAGGAGTCATATTCAGCATTCTGCCTGCTGAGTAGGAGTACAGCTGTTTAATTCCAGACTCTTACAAGTCTTTGCAAATGTAACCCATGGAGAAAAGAGATTGAATGTTTCTTTCTTACTATAATTCTCAGAGTCACCATTTTTTTAAAGATCAAGGAATAGCCAGAGAAATCAAACGGGGTGAGATGCACAGACTGAACAGATTGCATACAAAGAGGAACTGTCTTTCAGTCACTTGTAAATTCTATGTGTTCTGGATGTGCCTCTTGTCAGCCCTTGCCCTCTTCCATATGGAATCATTTATTCTCACTTTACTCATGACAATGACAAGAGAGTTCCCAGGTAATGAATCACCAAACTTTTGTTTCAGTAGTGACAATAACTTTTAAAAGCTCACTTTGTCTCTTAGATAGCTGAAGGACTAAGCCAATATCTTCTTAAAATCACATTGTGAAAAAATTCCTCAATGCATATTTATTGTTGTTGGTTTAAAAATAACTTCAGAGCAGGTGTTCATAAAACTCGGTGCATGAATGCTTGCAAAAAGTAATCATCTACAGCATTCAAAAGAGCATTTCATGAACTCATGTAGCTGTTGAAACAAATATTAATTGAAAAAATATTATTGGTATTAACTCAGCTCTTGCCTGAACTTCAGAGATGGCTTGTGAAGAAAAATGTTAAAAGAAATAATCTAAAAAGAAAATTTCCTGTTAATAGACCCACATTTGAAAGGCTTCTTTTGAGTGAAGTATAAATATATTCAGAAGTAAAAATACAGTTCTGATAGCGTTGTGTTTTTAATGGTCTACTCATAAAAGTGTGGCAGTGCTGGTGAAATGTACTGCATGACTTTTTACTATTTTTTCAAAGTGGAAGGGGATAATTCCATTTATTTCAACAACAATAGGAAGTTGCCTGATATTCTGCATGAATAAAAGGGGCAGATTTCATTTCCTTTTAGGATGAAGAAGACCATCTGCCAGGAAATGGGAACCTTTCAATCCAGAATATGGTTTGCTTCAACTCTTGCACAACTGAATACTTCTGAAGCTTAATGCTTTACCACACAAGATACAAACCCATGGCCAAAACTCACAGCCAGAAAAGAGAGTAGAAAAAGACCTGCAGAAACAACTCCAAAATGTCAAAATACTTGTTTTGAAATTAGATGCTCAGCTTCTAGGAGACAGTTGAGCAGATAAAATTGAATGTATGGAAAACCAGTTAGAGAACTCACTGATGACCATTGATCAGAAAAAAGAGAGTAGCTTCCCATACTAGTTTGAAAAATTTCTATGAAATTTCGAGTCACCTGCTCAATTAACTGGTACCTTAATTCATTTCAAATATTTACCTGTTGTCCGAAGAACTCAAGTAATCAATAATTTATATGAAAATCTTGTTTGAAGGAGCTGAAATTTTAGCAGCAGCTCTTTTTAAGACTATCCTTACAAATACTTCTGATAAGTATTTATCTTGCCTGGTGAGGGTGCCTGATGTCATAAAGCTACCTATATGACAAAGGGATCAAAATTATTTGATTTGGAAAATTTCATGCTTGGGTGGTTTTTTGCTTTTGTGTTTGTTTGGGTTTTTTTGGGTTTTTTTGGGTTCTTTTTCCTTTTTCTAATTTTTTATTTTTATTTTTTTTTGTCTGAACATGAACAGTGCAAAAATCTTAAGATTTTCAGTGTTTAAAAATATGTATTTTTGAAAAAGCAAGGCATTCACTTCAACAGAATTTGATTATTAATGAGTTCTCAATTATATAAAGCTTTCTCAAAATGATGGAAAACCCAAACAGCTTTATTTCAAAAAGATTGTATTTGAGACATTCCTTTTACATAAAAATTTATTTCCAGATTTTTTAGAGAGGTAGTTCCTGGAGAATAACAGTCCACTGATCTTCTTTTTAAACCAGCTGCGCACTTCAGCTTTAGTCTGAAACTCATAAAAAATACACCATGGTGGTAAAATAAGTTATATGTCATCCCTAGGGAGAAAGAACTAGAAGAAATAAGGAACATAAAGTAATAAACCCTGTTATTTAGCCTTGCAGAGCAAGGAAGAGGGCAAAATTCCCAGGCGATGTTAAAATCAGTGTGGCTAACCTCAGCCCAATTAGTCCATGCTGGTTTACACCAGCTGAGGTTCAGGAGGTGAATGCCTGAGGTGCTGATGTGAACTACATAAGCTACTTTGACTTTTGAGGATGCTTCTCACTTCAAGTCAATAAAGTATTACTGAGGCACCTTGATTATATTCGTGTTTATCTCTTGCCATTTACATGAATTTGGTTGTCATGACAGCTGTTCTTCACTTACCTGGTTAATAATAGTAGTTTCTGGAGCTTTTTGCAGCAGTCATTTTTTTCCTCAATGTATGAAAATCTATTGTGACTTTTCAGTGCCTTTCAGATTTAACCAGCAACAGAAACGTGTCTTCAAATCTGTGCCGCATATTCCAAAGGTCAAAGCTAAGCTGACGTGTACAGCTTTATGCATTATAATTCTTCTGCTTCTGCACTTACTGCACGGAATACTTGTGAAATATTGTATTGATTTTTATAATTTTAATGTGGTTATCTTCAGGATCTTTCTAGTCCCTCTTACCTTAGCTGACCAGTTAAGTGGCCAAATTAGGGACATCTTTCTTTTAGTTTATCCAATCAAAATATGCTTCTCCATTCAGCATATTTTAAAATTGCTTTCCCTGCTTTGATTTCTAACCTACAGAACATTCTCTCAAGGACAAGTGAGCCCAAAAACCTCATTGTTACTTGCACATTTCAAGGCCTTTACCTGTGCAGTGCTGCCTTGTTATTCAAGTTTTGCTGTTGGCTTAGCCATATCCATAAGCTGAAATTTACTTTGTGTACGTTATTGTCTATAAACTTAGCTATATTAAAATAGGAAGGGTGATATTCACTGTTATTGTATGAGTACCTATTACAGTATAAGATTGTCTGGAAATTGCAGCAAAACCTTTTAAATCTTTTCTGAAGAAAAGGTACTGTATCAAATATAAACAGCTGCTGCAATTACATAAGGTAGAATTCAGTTTGCAGGAGCTGTTGAGCTTTGGAGCACAAGCCAATTACCAGCAGGAGTCAGGAATTGTTCCACTGGGAAAAATTATCTAAACTATATGGGACGTAGCAGGGATTTCCATCCTGGAACATTTTAAATTCTTTTGGTTTTGAAAGAAACAGTTTCTTACCTAGAAATGGCAATCATTCCAAGGCACTTATCTATCCAGAGCTATACAGCTATGGACTGTGTCCCATAGTCATTAAAAAAATAATAAACCAGTGGTGGTATTACAAATACCACAAAAACTTGGAATAAACTCAGTATCCTGTGAAGAAACTTCAGGGGCTATGTCACTGGCTCTGTGGTTTCCAATTACACAGTTTCTAGGTGGTCAATATCACTATATTGACCACCTAGAACCAAACTGTGAATTTGAATTCAGCCTTTGATTTATGTCTTGTGTTCCTATGGAAAACATATGTAGTTAATACACTGTTTTTCCCCTATGCTGGAAGACACCAAACAGCAACACACAGGTTGAGCCAGAGGCCAGGTGTGTGCAGAGACCTGGAACCCTTTTCCTGGTTCCTGTCCTGTGTGATGGACTGGAAGCGATGTGCTGCTCTTATTTCCTTACAGATGGAGATTTGGTGTGCATTAGTGCTGAGCGGGGGCAACCTGTCTAGGGGGAAAAGGGGAAGGGGTCCATTTGCATCACAATGACCATTAGTGTAAACTCATTTTCTGGCAGGCGATGGAAGAGTACACCTACCTTTTGCATTTCCTACAGTAAGGTCTTTGCCATGGCCCCTCTGCTTCCTTGGGCTTTTTAGCGTACTTGTTCAAGTCCAGCACAAGCTTTACCTCCCACATAACAGCTGCAGAGTCCCTGTGGTTTTGCTGTTGCAGCCTAACCTGCACAGCTAATTTGACAATCCTGTGGCATGGCTTCTTCTGTAACTGCCTTATGGAGCCTTTTAACAATGGTAGTAATACATTTCTTGCTGTTTGGAAAATGGAAGTGGTGGCAGTTACCACAGGTAAGCACAACAAATACTGGCACGGTTAAAAAGAATGATTTTAGGGAGGGCTGTGGAGCTGTGCATTAGGGCTGCACAATTTGACACTTTGCCTATAGAGATGTGTTTCAGAGATTTTCAATTATTTTCTTAGTGAATTTATGACTTCTGAAAGACTTCATGCTGATGGCCACAGAGATGGAAATCCTTCATTCATAAGACAAATAGTGGCAGTACCAGCTTTCTAACACTAATATGCCTCAAGTGCAACTCTGTCCTAAAGAAATTATTGCAGCCTTTAAATTCTTTCATGACTTTGCTAGGAGATTAGCGGGCATGCTGATAAGAGCCAGATGAGTGTTTTAATTAGGTGAATACATATTCAGTGTGGGTAAGACTTAGATAATCTGAGATGCATTCATACAGTAGGCTACAACCACCATATGATAGAAATTTCTAGTCAATATGGCTAGAAATAGACTTGAATAAAAATTTAAACAATATCTTACACCTGAAGGTACTACCCTTTGTGGTTTGGAAAATGTTCTGTGAGTGTCCCAAGACAGAGGTGATGCTTGTGTCTTCAAGAAAGATTTGAGTCCTGTACTAAAAGGCTTGACAAAATCAGTAAGAGATAAACAAAGAGGAAATGTGGCATATCAAATACTTATTATTTCCATCTTAGCATTTCCAAGATTTTCAGGGTAAAAAAAGCATGTTTACAACAGGAAATCTGTAAAGAACTTGAAGTTCACATTTTGTGTGGTCTTTACCTGGGTGTTGCGACAGCTTCGATAATACATAGTATGTGGTACATTCGGTGGAGAAAAAAGTTCAAATGTACATGGAACAATAAGCAGAACTTTGGATACTGTGTGTATCTCTACCTATATATATATATATATATATATGTGCACATGGATATAGTTTGCTTAGCTCTTTCAAGCAGTTCCTATTCAAAAGCTCTTTAGAGATATTTGTTACTCCTCACTGTGGATGCAGGGAGGTGCTTCTACTCCTGGGGGCACTAGCAGCAGTGTTTCCTTTGTATCTTTTTCTCTGAACTTTCTGCCCACTGGAATACCCACAGTACAGCTGAACACCTAGATCACTTTTAAATCTTTAAATGATGAAACTGCAGAAACTGTTACCAAATCTCAAAGCAAAAATTTTTCTGTTCAGTCTTGTCAAAGGAAGTGCCTTAAGCTTTTAGCAGCAGACACGCCCTGTCTTCCACTGTCTTCCAGGCAGATTCCAGCTGGATTGATGGCATTATTATGGTGGCTCAGAGGGTCCTCAGCTCACAGCTCCTAGATTACATGCAGCTTTTCCAAGAGGTTCTGTGGAACCTTCAGTTTTCTAACTGGAGATTACAACCTAATTATTTTTCTACCTCCATATCGTTCCTGCAGGGTGACTTTTTAAGCTTTATGAAAATGAAATTAAATGAAATTAAATTAAATTAGAGTTAGTCCCTTTTGAAGCTATATGAATATTTTTTCTGTTCTGAGGTATAATTCTCTCCATAAAAAACCCTAACAAAAACAAGAACCTGCTTGTATTAAGTTTTTCGACTGTAAACAACCCAAACAACAACAGCAACAAGATCAACAATAACTTATGTGAAAACTTAATAAAATCAAAATACCAACTCTGAAGCCAGTGTACACAATAAAAATCAGCTGCAGTCAACAGTGGCACTGCTGACCTTGACCCAGAGTGCTGGCCATATTTAAATAGCAATATTTCTGATTATATCTCTATACACATGGATTTCAGTTTTCCTCTGACTGCATCCCTACCTGACATTTATGATGTGCTGATTCCATCCCTCCTTATCCCCTAGATGGGGTGACAAACATGTAATTGGAAAATACTGACAGCAGTTCTGTGAATAACCCCAATAGAACCTGGGTGAGATGTAGCTGATTGCTTACAAACATGTACACAAACACATAATGCAGCAATTCTCGCTTAAATTTCTTTTCCCAAGGTGAGTCATCATGGTGCTAGGAGTCTTGTCTCCTCCTGGTCTGATCCTGGAGAGAGAAGCCATGACATTTTTCTTCCATGGCACTTTTCAGACACAGGACTTAACCCCTGGGGCTGTAGACAACTGAGCATAATTTAGGGAGCCATGGACTTTTCTAAATTGCACTGGAGACTGAAGAACAACAAATATGATTTATAGCCACATGGTTTTTTTTCTTCTTTCCTCAGCCATGCTAAGCTTATGCTGGCTTCAGTTTAAGCATCTAAATTAGTTCTTATCCTTTATTCATGCAATTCATGATAAGCATAAAAGGTGATGCCTTCATGAGGTCCTTTTGGCCTTCTAAATCTCCACAAGAAAGATAAAACTGTGTTATGTAAGTTTTATGATATTACCAACTCATTTCTCAAAAATGCAGCTGATTGTAACTGCATTCTTTGTAATGGATCTGCAGCAATGACAACCATATGCTCTCTGTTTTGTATAACCAGGTTTTTGAATCATTAAAATCATTAAACATTCTTGGAGGCTTTGTAAAGAAAAATAATTGCAGTAATAAGGATGTGTCTAAAGACTTTTTCATTGATGAAGACTTTGCTTGGCAGACGGTTGGGTTTGTTTTCTTTCTAAATTCCTTCCTAGTCGAAATCATTTTGTAGTGATCATCATTTAAGTGCTCATTTCAGTTGTGCCATCACACATTAAAACAACCTTATGTAAAAGATTAGGGTAACATGAAAAGCTAAATCTTTTACATCTCTAGGCATTAAGAAGAAAAAATAAAGACACAGATTTGCAAGAGTAGTACTAAGAAAAGCAATGGCGTTGTAGACTTCTAAGAAAAAGAAATCTATGATGTGTAGTAAGAAATCAGAGTGTTATTCTCCACCAACTCTGACAATGTGAAAGGGTTATACAATTTCCCAAATGCTGTAGATTATTTTTCTATTAATAGCTTGATGATGGAAGGATGTAGCTCTTTCTAAGATGTATTTTTCAAGCAATGTGGCAAAGACAAATAACACAGAGAAATCAGTATGAATGGATGAGAGTATTTCTACCACAGACTGCAGGACTGTCCTTTGGGATAACTGCAGTGCCAGAATCACCAGCAGAGTCCTGAAGGACATGTCTATGACAGGGACAATTACTGTACAAGACAATCACTGGCCTTATACAATGAATGCTTCTCAGAAAACTATAAATTATACTCTGCTTAAAATTATATAAAACAATCCTAATAATTACTATTTCTGCCAGCCACCTTTTTCTTAAATTTATCTGAATGGTCTCCAAACCTGGTCATTACCTCTTCCATTTCAAGGACATTTGACCTTGTGGAATAAGTGCGTGTCACATTCAGGGACAGACTATCCTGTGAAAAACATCTTGTCTATTCACTCATCTCTCAGTCCATATTACTGTACATTATTCACGTTTTCAATGTACTGAGGGCACTTCTCGGTAAGGACGGGTTTGTTAGCTCACAACATTTTAAATAAAGTCTAAATGTGTTGACTTATGAGCTTTACTTCTGATTTCTGTCAGTGTCTTAGGTGCATAATCTACTCTCTGCTCTAGTTTAATCATATTGTCCTAGTTAGAGATAGCAAATAAAAGGAAAGAAGCATGTCTTGACATCGTTGTAATCAATTGAATTCATTGACCTTTGTCAAAGGACAGACCTTAATTCTTCAAACTGTGGACATCTTCATTTTTTGTGCAGTATTTTCATTGTTCTCAAGAAGCAAGTTATATGATTTAATGAAATAATGAATTAAATTAAGGCTTAAATATGTAAAAAGACCATTTGTGTGAAGAAAGTATGGAAAAATGTGGTAGAAAAAGAAGTATGAAGAATGTGCTCCAAAGAAGTGCTAAAAGGGAACTCAAAAAACCAAGGAAAGAGCAGTAGTATTGTTTGTGCTGAATAGTGGCAGCAGGACTTCATATGCCTTGTATTTTGGGAAACTGGATAGATAGAAATCTGTGACCCCAGAAGACATGCTGTGCTTTTTTCTTTGCCTTTGTGGCAGATTTACCTTTTTATTGAGAGTCTATTTATGGAGAGGGTCTGCTGCAGAGCTGTGCTCTCAAGAAGGTGGTATGCCATGCTGTGGATTCTTTTTTGGATCAAGATCTTCCCCTGGATGGAGGAAAGTTGATAGTTCTTGAATGTCATAGATGCCAAGGAAAATACCTGAGCATATTGCTCACTCTCCTGATGGAAAGGGATGTTTTATTTTACCTATTATGAAGAAATACATCACTGGGGCTCAGGAGATAACTACCGCTGGCCTTATTTCTCCCTCACTTTAAACAGAAAAAGAAACTACACAAAATTCTTTTCAGTTATGTCTTCCTAGACATACCTTAAAACTGGTTTGTGTTTGTTAAGGACTGGGATAACTCATAAAACCTTCAGAAGAGCCTCCAGAGAAGTAACAGGAACTTTAAAAGAAAGGAATTTAAAACAACTGCAATTCCATGTAGGTGATACTATTTCAGCAATCCCAAACTAGGATGCATGGGGTGGCAGTGGCTTGGGGAAGTGGCTGATCTCTGTAAATAGTTCTGCCCCATGCCTTTACATCTGTGAAACTGTTTGAAGTAATTGGATCTGCATTAATTTTATTATTCAGTCTTAGTGTGTAATAACAGGGATACTCTTAAATGAATGCATGGAGTGGAAGTTAAATGAATTAAAAGCAAATGAACTAAAATTGAAGAAAGAAATAGAAGATGTAAGATGATTCTTTTTTCTTGGTCGTACAAGAAAATAAGGTAAAATAAAGCCTTTTGCTTTCGTTCTCAGCCCATAAAAACCTTACAGTCAAAACATTGCATCTAATCCTAGTTTCTGTTTTGGTAAGTCTATTTCACTAACCTATTATATTACTGATTAATAATTAGTAAGTTGATTTTAGAGGCTGTTTCAGGTTAATTACTTTTTAAAAAATAATGACAAAATTTAATCTATTCAAAAGACAATAATTATTCTTCTGGTTTAAAAAATACACAGCACAAGTAAGCGTACTGAAAAAAGGACTATCTTCATCATAGTTTAATTAGGCTACTGCAAAGTAGCTACTTGCTATAATATCTGATTTTTATCACTTTTAAAGGAATAGTCTTTATTTAGTAAATTAACTGTTCTCCAGTTTTTAATTTACTGATACTAATCTGCAAATTCTTTTCATTCCCTTATTAGGAATTTTTTACTGAAACATTAATGTCTTGAAACATTTTCACGTAATTTTTATTCTTCAATCTGAAATCCCAGCTGCGTGCAAGATAATAAAAAGTTCTCATCTCTTTTAGTAGGATCAAGATTTCATTCTAGCATAGCAAATAACAAGCTTCATAGCTGAATGCACGAGGAAAGTATTCATATTTGTGACAAACTGTCTGCCTAACCTTTTTGATTTGTAAGTGCAACTCTGTCTGAATGCACAGTATTGTTAAGGGAAACCGGTGTTTTATTTTTAGATTCTGTATTAGCACACAGCAGCAAGGATTCAAGTAAAGCGTCCTTCACCAGCAATCAAAGGAGTTATGACTGCAAGAGCTGAGTTATTAATTGAAAGCCTATGTGTTTTCATTTGAGCTTGGTAGCTTTCCTTTCTCAAAGAATAAGGCAAGTGCCAAAGGAGGGCTGTGGACTCCCAGAGCCCAGACAAAGAGGAGACAATGCAGAACTGACAGGGAAGTTTGAGACATAAAAGCTTTACAGCTTTCATTGTGGCAATGCAATGAAAAAAAAAGCTGCTTTCATTGTGGCAATGCAAAGATATCTCAGCTGAGGGGGATTTACAAAGGTGTAAACAATACTCTGAATGTAGGCCATTTGCCATGTTTATGCATTAGTCTGAATGTGTTGCACCTTTGATGAATTGATAAACCACAGTAAGTTTTAAGAAAGCTTCTTAGGCATAATTTTAGTCAACTTCTGTCATGTGTCTCCAGTTTGAGATATTTGCAGGATCCAGCCTGGCTGGATCTCCTGAAATAATAGCATCTTGTATCCCTGTGACTGCAGCACCAGTTATGATCTGAGAGATTAATGACAGACTTCTATTTTGGTTATAGGTTTGAGTCTGATAGCAAGGAAGGGAAGAGGTCTTCCTTTGACTGGCTTGAGATGAGATCTCAAGTCAGTCACAACTGTGCAGTGAATTTAGACCCTTGGAGTGAGTTTCCTAAACAACACCCCAAAGTTTTCAAACATAAAAACCAAAATATCCCAGTTTTAATAAGAAATAAAGTAGGTTAATTGATTTTTTAAATACAGAAATTAGGGTGGAATAGTAATAAAAGGGAGTGTAAACCATCTTCCCCTAGTCCACCATGCCATCATAGGTAGACCCTTGTTACAGCTATCTCAGTGCCTTTCTGATGCGCAGCAAAGTGCACAACCCCTCTGGACACCTTTTTGCAGTGCCCTGGGCCCAGCAATGTCTCCAGTTCCTGTTTCTCTGAGCATTATCTTTGATGCTTTTGGAGCTGCAGGCCCTCTCCTTCTGTATGCTCTTCTGGTAGCCTTTTTTCTTCTTGTTTCTTAAAAATCTCCTCTCTATGTCTGTGTAATTCCTACCAAAAGCATTTTCCCTCATCTTCCAGAGGGTTGTACATGACCTTCAGCTCCCTTTTTAAGAAAGGTAGTGCCTACACAAAAAAAAAATAGAAAGGGTACAGTCTGTCATATGGCTGATCTTGCTAAAATCCTCAAAAAGGAAACCAGTACTCCTACTTCTGTTGCCATGACAATGAAAATTTTTACAGAAAACCCCATTTTGTTTAAGAAATGTATTATCTAGCAGTTCATACAAAGCATTAGCATCATAGCAATTAACTTACTGACTCCAACTAACAGGCTGCCAACCCCAATATCCCTTTTCTGACAGTGACTAGTACCAGATGCTTCAGACAAAGATGACAGTAAACTAGTTTTAAACAATTATGCAATAAACTGTCCATAGAGAACTTTTCTAACTGCTTTTAGTTAGAGATTAGTTCATTGCATAACTCAAGGGGTTGTGTTTTTTTCTGTTTGCATAGCTTCTCTCTGCAACATAACTGCACATGTTCTCACTGGACATAAAATGCTTAGTTTTCTTTAATTATCTTCTAAAATCTTGTTTCCAAAGTTGTCTGTGGCTGTGAGTTAGAATCAATAGTTTTACATTGTTCAATTTTTTAAAAATGAGTTAAAGACTAGACCATTAAGGCAGAAACAAGAACAGATTTGGGGGTAGTTGAGAAAAAATAATGAAATAATTCTTACCACAGAGCTATCCCAAGTTTCAACTAAGATGCAATAATGGTTTTCCCCCCTTCTAATAGAAATTACTGTCACAATATTAATTATCCTCTTGCACATGAAACAACAGTGTTTGAAATAAAAAATAAAGAAAATAAAAATACCTTGTTTCAAGAATATTACTAAGAAGTCAGCTGTAATTCCATTTTACATAGAGACTATTAAAATTTCAAGTAAAACCTGAACACAAACTTGAGTGAATATAGGATGATTAAAAAAAAAACAAGTGAAAAGATACTGTGGGCTTGTTATTTAGATTCATATCATAAACAGAGTTTTATGTATTTACACAGCTCAGTTATGGAACATTTACCCTTTTCAGTACTTCAAAGATGTACCTTCTTGGCAAATATGAGAACATTAAATTATAAATCCAATCAAATAAAGTACTTATGATTAAGTTAAATATACAAGCATGCAACAAAACCATTAAACCTTTTTTAGAGGATTTTAAATAAGTCCATCTTTATTTTGCTTATATTCATTTAAAACAAATATTTTATGAGCAAATTTCTGGGCAACTGTGCATTCTGGAGCAGACAGTTAAAAAATAAATATGTCAGGCTATTTATTGTAAGATGATTTACAGCTTGTAGTTGTTAGTATTTACCTTAAAAAACTGAGCTTGGATAGGTAAGATAAGAAAGTAAATATGACTGGTAAGGGCAAAATATGATAACTACTGTGTCCATTTGAAAGAGTGCAAAAGTTTTTAAATGAGATCTTGAACACTTGATCAATGACCAAGACCATAGCCATGCACAAAAATACATCCATTTATCTATTTCTAGAGTCTTAATACCGCATCTTAACTGGGAAGATTATATCCTTTCTCAGCAGGGAAGGAATCTTGGGAAAGCCCCAAAAAAAAAGACTTCTGAATCCCCTTTTCTGTTCGTTTTGTAAAGGTAAAATGGTCCAAACCAAACTGTCTCTGCTTGCTGCTGTTAGTGCTATCCAAATTACTGGAGAGCAATTACTAGAAAAATGGGCAGGGTCGTATTTTCACCAAAATAATAGGCTTCTAGTATGTCCACCAAAAAGCCAAAATTATCTCCTCAGTTTCCTAAAGAATTATCTGCGGAAATATCTAAAACACTCTTGTATTTAATAAGAATCAAATTAAATGGGAGGGGAGGATGAATGGAGCAAATAATCTTCACTGGAGCTGGTTTGAAGGGGAAAAAACACACCTGTAAGTGATCTTGCTGAAATCTAATTCATATTAGAGACCCAATCTCCAATTTCATTGCACAGTGCTTGTAGGGGGTGATGTGTTAGCAGAGCCACGGTGCAGTCTGCATTCTAAATGCTCCGTAATCGTGTCTTTATTCATTTCTTTGCAGGATTACTTGTAATTGCAGCGAGGCTCTTGATCGTTTGGTAGTGGCCGGCACAGAGAGATCAAGTGTCCAATTGAATTAAGGCAAAGGTTCTTCAGCAGGGAATTAAGCAGGAGAAATTGAACAGAAAATAGATGGAATATTGTATTAATCGGGGGCATGACTTTTCAGCAGAGGTCACTGTACATAATTCAGATCTACTGACTAAAAGCATACGGACTGGAGTGAATACAATAAATTGATGTGGCTGGTACAATAATTGCAGGCTGAGAACAACATATACTGCCAGAGGGGTCTTTGAAGGGCAGAGGATCAAACAGATGTTAAGTTTAGGATTTACAGGGGGTAGATTCCTGTGACCTTGGTGGCAGCAAAAGCACAGCTGTGAACCTGAACAGGTGGCTAAAGCAAAAGGGTTCCAGAATACAAATTGATCTTGAAAACAGCATTAGGCCAACTTAAATGGTTTTGTTTCGGTTTTGATAAATATAATGAAGTTTTAAATTAAGAATCCTCCTCCCTTTTTTACTTAGCCTGTTAGGACTAGGACCACCGCACTCTATAATGATACACTCAATTTCATCAATTATTCACTCAATTATTTCTCCTACTTGCATGGGAGACCTCCGAGACTACCCCAGGTCATTCTTGAGAAATGCTGTGGTCGATTAAGCACCATAAGGATCATTCTTTCTTCAGAACAAGCACTGAATTAAAATCCTACCCTGCAACAGATACTGATGCTGTTTTCAGCTGAGACATAAAGCCAGGATCCAAGAGGTACAAAAAACACTTTAATGAGAAATTAATGTGTTACTTTGAGCATCTCAATTAATTCTCATTTGTTCATTAAATCTGGCCCCAAATTACACCTGTTTAGCCATTATAGTATTTGTCAATGTAGTTCTACTGTGTGCTGTCATTTTACAGGGCTCTTTCTCCTTGCAGAGATAGATTAGACATCAGTAAAATAAAAGTTTTAAAAGCATTCATTATTAATTTTCTACTAGTAAGAAGAAGCTATGCCTAATTTTGACTGACAAAGCTCTTATGGACTCAAGTCAAAGGATTTATGTGGGTATCAAACTCAGTACCAAGTGAAAACCACCCTCATATAGTGGTATAACAATGTACCACTATAATTCCTTCAAAAAAATGTATTAATTTTGAATTTTATATTCATGCATTAATTTGCTACCACTTATTATACTGAGAAAAATACTCACATCATAAATATTTTTGTTAAAAATATTTAATATAAACTGGAAAATTCTCAGAAACAGAGTAGCCAGCTGATAAACCTGGCTTATTTCTACTTTCTATCTGAGATCCTAATTCCTCTAAAACTTAGAAGTTAGAATAAGAAAAGCTTTTGCACTGCTCTGCTGTATGAATCACCTACTTATAACAGGCAGCTTGCATAGATGCTAAAGGTGTTTCAGAAATCATTAATTAACATTCCTAGCTGTTAATTTGAAAGAGAATTTAAGACAGAGATGCTTTGTAAACCAAATATATCCTCTTTGTGATTTCTAATTTCTTTTGATCATAACAATCAACTCACATTACTAACCCCAGTCTTGTATCTTAGAGATGAAATTCACAAAATTCCCACAAGTATTTCACAGCAAACAGACCAATCAGTCCCTTAAACCAAAATGAAGTCTCTCATGAAAGAAGAAATAAACTAGTCAATTAATGTGTGTTTATAGCAGGATAGTTTGGAATGGAAAATGATTATTGCAAAGCATTTTTGGAAAACAGCTCAAAAAATGTATAAATAATAAAACTTTTCTGTTAGTAATGTGATCTCACACTTGTGAGTGAGGAAATCATTTTAGAATGATCTGTTTTTTATAATATCCATGTACCTCACAGTGGACTGTAAACATGACATGCATAATTAGAGGAAGAGAGGGAAACAAATTGACAGAGTAGTGAACCATGCCACAGCTTAGTGCTAAAAGCTGTCCTTTGCAGTAAAACCTATTTACTGCAGCTCCAATACTGTGTTCAATTCCAGTACATTTTATGCTATAAAGGTAGGCAGACTAGAGGAGTTAAGGAAGGGTTATAAGAGCCAACATGGTGGAGAGAGCAATGGTCTGCAACCATACACAAAGAAAACACTGTGGGCCGTGTTAAAAGCCAAATTGTTAACACAGAACCATAATAAGCATAGTGAAACATAGGTGAATAAAGACAACAGATTGAAATTTAGACAAGAGAATTGTAGTCTTTGTTAAATATCTTACTAGAGTTATATGAACATGTAGAACAATCTCCTGTAAGAAATACTAGAAAACCCATAACTTGGACTGGTGAAAACAATAAGAATGTGACAATAAATAGTTGTACAGGAAGAAAAATTAGATGTCCTACTGCCACCAGAGCCCCTTTCCCTTGCAATTTCCATGAGCTGAACCCCATGTAGATACATTGCTAAAAACACAGAAGGAAATTGAAGGTGTTTGAGCCCAGATAATTTTTGTTTCCTACTCTTCTGTTTCTCTGTTTGTTTCTGTGACACAGTTCTGTGTCCTCGAGTAAGCACAGTGCAAGATAAGTAAAAGTAGCTGAAAGCCCAGTGATTACAAACACTATCAGAGTGAATAGGTCTGACTTAGATTGTACTAGGCTAAGACAGTAGTAGTTCTGAGGAGCTGATCTTGACAAATCCTTCAGGTGGGCTGCCTTGCAGCTGTTGCCAGCTGCGCTATGTTTGATAGCTGTGCTTATTCTCAGTCCTCTGGGCTGACTCACGTTTGCTCATGGCTCTTCAATTCATTAGAGCCTTTACCTACCTCATATTGGTCTCCTTGGTGACTGATGGGCTTGTCTGGAGCCTGCTGTTCTGCAGGATGCACAACCCACAATCTGCTACTGTAGCCTGTACTGAGGCAGACATGGTGCTCCCCCTTCCTGACAGCACTGCGGGCCAAAGGGGCTGTTCCACGCTTAGTTTTTTGCCAGAGGACAGTTGAGGGTTTGGTTTTTTTTTTGGAGACGGGGAGAGAAGAGGAGGGGAATTCAATGGGCAGAAAATATTTCTGTGAAAAGGACTCCTCTCTGGTGCTTTTTCTTGATGTATGCTCCAGTAGTGCATATACAACCTTGAAGCCCATTGCCCAATGCCAAAGTATTCATTAGCTTCTGCACTGGACCTATTTGTAAGTGGACAATCATACTGACACAGCAAAATTAATCATTAAGGTTATTATAATAAAGTTGTGAAGTCTTCAAAGATTTTTCCTCTACACTGCTGTGGCAGTTATGAAAGTTATTGCTAAATGTGAATCAATGTGTCTTCTAAACATGGGTTCACATATTTAGTCTGCTGCCCACTCAGAAGAGCCATAACTGCAAACAGAAAAGGATATTATTTTCTTATAGCATAAGGCCTATAAAAATTCACATGAACAGTGAAAACACAGGATATACTGGGTTGATGAAAGTTCTTGTGTTCTCAAGAAAACAATATTTTTTGGTTTTAGCCTGTTCAGTCGCAGATAGGACAAAATCCCTGGCAAAGAGGGATAAAGGCTTATATCACGGGCATTGCTTCACACTCTTTGCTGATCTTGCTCATTTGCTTGGGCAAAACTGGGTAAAGCTCTCCAAGCAAGCACTCATTTCCTACAAGACAACTGTGGAGCCTGTATTGAGACAACTAACTACAAATGGAGGACTTTGTTTAATTTCCTGGACTTCATTGCCGTAAATTTCCACTAATTATTATTACCTCCTCAGTGTTTCATAACTTCTTTGATGCCCTCACAAAATTGTTCTAACGGGAGTCTTCTCTGATCTCACCATGAAATTGTTCTAACAGAAGTGTGCTGAAAAAGTTAGGACAGCTGGATAGCTGGACAGCTATTTACCTGCATAGCCCAAGAAGAAGAAATAATTTAAAAAGCCTTTTCTAATGGTTGTGTTCACATTCACTTTAACAAACCACCCTTTGTACATCCTTCCGCCTTTATACACGGCTGTTTTTTTGCAATATCCTGAATCAACTCCTCCTTTCTGCTATATTTCACTTAATTGTCAATTCCGTAATTTCTAGTCCTAGTTGCAGACTCAGAGCTAACAGAGTTTGTTAGATTCCCTATGGAAGGCTCTGTGTGACATGAATGCTGCAGCTGCATGTGGCCCCTCTTTGCAGGACTGGTGACACTGACACAACATCTGGCCAAAGAGAACACAAGTGCAGTATGCCCAGAAAAGCATTAATTGGAGAGAAGTACTAGTGTGCAATACTCATTCCTTCAGGAGAGTGACAACATGGCTTGACATAGGTGCTTTTCAGCCACAGTGAGAGTATGAGCAGTAGGAAAGCCCTAAGTTCACAGTCATTTAAAATATCCAATGGAAAATATGACTGCAAAGTAGCATCAACCTTCTCCACCTGAATTCCAAATAATGTTAGGATATATCTGGTCCCAAAAACCAGGGTAATTGCATTTTCTCAAGAAACAACTTTGGAATCATCTGGGACAACACTCTATTCCACTAGGAAAACAATTCAATATAGACATAAGATAGGGGTCGTTGTTCCCTTAAAATTACAGTAACAAAGGAAAAGCTTGAAGGCTCCTACTCCTAACCAAAACATAAGAATGAAGAAAGATCTTATTGAGCTTGAAAACTATAAAGAAATAAATAAGAAATCTGTTCTTATCTTCTCGACATATGGGAGGTGGAATTTAAAATATTCAATTGAAACAAAAATAAATAAAAAGTCTTGTTAAAAAAAGTTTTTCCAGTAAACCAGCAAGAAAGTATATGTTCCAAAATCCTTGTTTGCATCCCTGCTCAGATAAATTTTGCACTCTTATCTTCTGCTTCCACTATCTGAATGACACATGTCACAGGTATCAGAGGTAGAGGAAATTCAGTTGCCCACTTCGTGGTGTCCAGGAGAAAAATATAACAAAATAATTTAGTTCTTTCCAGGGTTGTCCAAAGTGCCCATCACTCCTCAAATATTCTCCTTCAAAATGTATCTGATTAGGTCATGGTACTGATTCCCTAGAGACATTTTTAATGAAATCCTAATCCTCACACCCATTGGAAAAACTAAGCCATGCTCAAAGTTTTCCAAAATCTCGTGATTGATGTAAGCAACACTTCAAAATTGATGTAAGCAATACTTTAAAATCCCACTCTAGGTCTGCCTAATACAGAGGTATTTACACAGGAAACTGTTTCACCTGGCATACAAGAGGAGTACCAAAGAAATTAGATGAGTTCTTGTGAAAATTATGAGTAGCAAACTAATGAAAAATACTAGCATGTTTCCTATTCTTTCAGTTGAGCACTAAGGATGTAAACTGGCTGTACAACTTTAGCAGGGAGCCAAAAAACAGAAAGTTTTATAAATAATCATTTACAGGATTTTTCCTTACCCCAGTGAAGAGTTTGATGTGCCTGTTCCTAACATCCTAGCACACTGCTGAATGGGAAAATAATCTTTTCCAAAGCACATTAGTAAAATCTTTTGAAGGTACATAAGGGTACGACACACAAACCTGTGTCTCCTGCAGATGATTTAGTTACAACCTGATAAAAACCAGATACTGCTACTTTGTAGTTTGTCTTAGAATTTAATGAATGCCAAATATTTGAAGTTAATACCGTCCTGGATAGACCATTTTTCTACAAAAAAGAATATCGGTGTTTCAAAAGAAGTTGCTACATGGTATAGGCCAAACCCTGTACACATCTACTCCCATGTAAGAAGGATGCTGCCTTCAATAAAATAAAAGCAGCCTAACAGAGTTCATATATCTTTGCATGGTATTTAAATAGGTGACATTTGACACATGCAGTACAGATAAAAATCATAAGATTGTACATGTAGAAAGCAGCTCTTCTTCTTCTTCTTCTTAGATGGGCAAGTTTGGGGATTTTTTTTTGAAATTGCAAATTAATAGCTGACATTTTTCTTTCCTAACATTTTCTAAGCTGATTAATTCTGAGAACCAATTCCAGTAAAGGTATCAAGCCAGGCTATATTAAGTGATAAGGATTACACTAATTCTTCCTCAGCATCTTGATAAACAATCTTTCAGTGATGGATGAGAGGAATTTAATTTCTACCAACTAGGGGCTGAATTCCTTCAGAGTTTTATGACCTACTGAAAAAGGTCTTGCATACAGACATATAAACTGATTCCAGCAACCAAAGTAATCAAAATAACTTCTGCCTGATTACCAACTGCAAATCTGCAAGCAGCAGTTTGTGCATTAGTAGTATTATATGCTCAAATAATAATAGATTTATAGGGACACTTTAGATGGATTTTGATACTCCTTTTTCATGGATTTGGTCCCCAGTGCCATTCTGAAAGTGCTTAGCATCTCCCAGGGTCTGTATCTTTATTGGGCCATGATTCATGCTGAACTCCATCTAATGGGGAACAATGACATGGAACCTGTTTTATAGAGAATATGATTTTTCCCATCAGATAGGCAAGCCTGAGAAAGATCATCTCAATCAGGATAAACATTTTACAGATATGCTGCACTTCAGTTATGATCAATTACCCAGCTGGAAAAAAGACCACAAAAAAAAAAAAAAAAAAACCAAAAAAACCACCACAAACAAACAAAAAAACCCCCACCAGCTAATCCAGCCCCAAACATTTCTGTATAACAAACATACAAAAATAGCATATTATCTTCAAGTATTTCTCTGCCTTATGAAATCCACTATATATATATATATATAGTAAAGTGTTCATATGTAGAAGATACTCCATAGTGGTGGGATACACAGTGTATGCACATTTAGCTTATGTAGCCCAGCACTTTAAAATACATTTTTTCCATGACTAATATATACACAAGATATTTCAGACTAATCTCTCTAATCTTCTTATCCATTTTCATTCCTAATAGGTAGCTCTTCAAATCCTTTGGAAGGACAATATCAAACATTTCATCTATTATGAGACCCATTTTATTCGAAATCAGGTACTTTGGTGATGTTTCTCTTTTCAGGAATAAAACTGGCAACCCTGTTTTCATTTTGCTACTGAGAATGGCATGATAATGAAAAATGTAGATGAAAGATATGGCAAGGCATAATTACTTAAAGAGTAGAAGTATGTACGCAGATTTCAGGTAAGAAGCCAAACCATAACACTGTGCTACCGTTAACAGATTTCTATGCCATAAAAAAAAAAAGAAAATTGTGGTTAAGAAATCCATCTAAATATCTAGTTGCATGTAATCCTTCCTTGATTGCCTTTATTCCTTGTGAAAGCAAAGTTGTATCTTTTAATATTGATATTAAAAAAATAAGCTTAAATACATTTGCTGTTATGGTATGTTTTCATGCTCTGTAGTAGTGTGTCATTAAATGGCTTGGGTTGGAAGGGACCTTACAGATCATCCAGTTCCAACCCCTATGCCATTGTCAGGGACACCTTCCACTAGAACAGGTTGCTCAAAGCCCCATCCAGCCTGGCCTTGAAAACTTCCTGGAATGGGACATCCAAAACTTCTCTGGGCAACCTTTTCCAGTGTCTCACCACTCTCAAGGTGAAAAAGTCCTCCTAATATGTACTCTAAACCTATCCACTTTCAGGTTGAAGCCATTACCCCTTATTCTAGCACTACATGCCCTTGTAAAAAGGTCCTTGTCCAGCTTCCTTGTAGGTCTCCTTCAGGCAGTGGAAAGCTCCAATAAAGTCACTCCAGAGCCTTGTCTTCTCCAGTCATCTTCATTGCCCGCCTCTGGACTTCCTCCAGCAGGCTGATGTCCTTCCTGTGCTGGGGATCCCAGACCTTGACTCAGTATTCCATGTGAGTTTCACAAGGGAAAAGTAGAGGGGGAGAATCCTTTTTTGATGCAGCCCAGGATATGATTGGTTTTCTAGGCTACAAGCTCACATTGATGGCTCATGTCCAGCCTCACCCACCAGAACAGCAGAACCCAAGTCCTTCTCAGCGGAGCTGCTCTCTATCTCTTCATCCCACAGCTCATATTGGTATTGGGGGCTGTTCCAACTCAAGAGTAAGTCCTTACACCATATGAACATCAACATGACTGCTGGTACTTCCACTTGCAAAGTTATTTGTGGTGCTCTTTGCCTTCAACTCTCACATCTAACTGTGAATGTATGCAAGCCTTTCTTTCATTATTTCAAGCCTGAATAAAAATCTCATACTTTTTCCTTCTTTCCTCCTCACTCTCCCAGTAGTCTGGAGTGTCTCTTCTAGGGGAATTATGTCATTACTTAGATATATTAAAATGCATTAGTGAATTACCTTTATGCTAATTATTACGAAAATACATAGGTTGAAAATAACAAAGTTAAACACTGACTTCAGGAGGCTGTCAGGATTCGAGAGGACTAAATCACTCATACGAACTGTCTATTAAATAAAAGCTCTTCCTATAGCTAAGATTCATTAATTTTTTTCATTAATGTCAGTAGCATTCCATTAAGTAGTTTCCATAGCTTCTTATCTAATGAGCATAAGAGAGAGTCTTGCATTCAAACTAGGGCTTATATAAATGCAATACTGCATGAAATCTCAGCTCTGAAACAGTGTAAAGAGTCAATGACATTAATGTAGTTCTGGCGACTCCTCTCCTTTGCAAATATTGCTGAAACAGGAGTTTTCACAATGGATTTTATCTAAATTAACTTTATTTCACACTCAATTTGTTGTGCATAGTTTACCCTGCCTTTCATGCCAATTAACTTCCAGAAATGCTTGGTGTGCAAAATGAGGAAGATCTAAATGAATTAAGTAGGAACTTAATTGTACTATGTGATAATAGCTGCTTTGCAGTTTACACAGTGATTGCCATTAACATATGTGTGTTTTAATAAGTTGCATTTGTAATGTATTCACCTCAAAATCATTTGGGAATTCAAAGCAGGTAACTGTTTCAAAAGCCTGAAATATTTTCTATTGTCGTATTTAAGACAGGAAAAAATGTACTTGATAAACCAGGAAAGATGCTAAACACATCACTTTGAGAAGTTACATGATACCAAGCGGGAATGAAATCTCCTGCGATTGTCTTTCTGCTCATAATTAGTAAAGCCAATTAGTTAGCAGAATGTCTGTTCCTTTTAGGTGCATTACAAACACAATTGAGTATCATTAACTTGCCATGAATGTGATAACCGCAGAGGTAAACAATGCATTTTTCCAATCCTGACCTAAATATTAGGAGGCATTTTCCACTGGTCAGAACATCAGTCTAACAGACAGAAATAACGGATATTTGTGTCTGGCTCCTCCACAAACTGAATCTGGTTATTTCTGAAATTCCTCTCCACTAATACAGGAGATATATATATAAATATATATAACGTTACATGTACTTACATATATGTCTACATGCGTTTTTACAGAGATTAGTTAATGATGACAATTCTTTCAGATCTGCGGATGGACTTTTTTTGAAGAGATCTTGAGAAAGGCAGAGCATCAACAGAAATATTAAATAAACTTCTGTGAATGTGTGATCTTTATGAATGGTTTATGAATTGTAAGAATTTATTTGACCTAGAATAGTGGTATTTATTTTTGTGTGAGTACTTTTCCTAAATTGTTATATGAATATAATTCATTCCTATAGGCACTACTATTGTCTGCAGCTACAATGAGAGACTTTTACAGCCACTATAACCCAACGTCTCATCACCTGTGGGACCATTGTAAGCACTCTAAGAATATTCTCGTGCCACTTCTGCACCTCAAAGCTCTGGAACACAGCCACTGTCAACATCTCTTCTAAATATTGTGACTACAAAATTAAACTCATCAGTCTTAGCCATTTCTGGAATTTTGAGTGCTCTGTGGAGAAGCATCTCATCTTGTCTCCTGGAGCCAGAAGAATGACTTTTTGGGAATCAGAAGTGCTGGAAACACATATGACATCTCCCTCTCTGTTGCACCTTTTCTGTCTACCCTTCTCTGCTTGGAAAGAAGGTCTGGAAACTTCCCTTCCCCCTTTGCTTGGCAGCTTTTCCCAACAGCAGGTAAAAGCACCTTGCCAGATGAGCACCTGAGGAAGCCCAGATCCCTTCCCCAGAGGCATCCAGAAAATGTTGGGGTAGCAGCAGAAGGAAGTTCCCTGTGTATTTGAACAACTGTTTTGCAGTGCCAATGCTCCTCTGGTAGAAAGGAACCAAAAATGAACCTAAAAAATTGCAAATCTTCTAGCTGCCTTCCGAGATGGCTAATGTCCAGAAGGGAAAAGTCACATAGCATTAAATTTAAACAATGTATTTGTAAAAATTATCTGTAGAATGTGACATATAATTGTATCACTTACAACCTGCCTTTACCCGCTATTTTATACCACATAGTTCTGAAGTGCTGAACAGATCAGGATTAAGGCCTGATGATACAAGATAACAACTTTCTGGGATGATTTCTGAAAGAATGGGGTAAACTGTCTAAAAATTAAATGAAATGTTATGTAAAATTCAGGAAAGTTCTTGTGTTAACATTCTTAGAAAACATATCTCTCACTTCATATGAAAGGAAGCAACATTGGGAAACACTTCACAATACAACATGGAACTGAGACAAGCTGTTTCCTAACGAAATCCAGAGAAGCCAAATTAGAAACCTCTGTACAATTTCACAGGACTCAGAGGAGTGCCCAGCATGATGTATCCACTCAGATATCTACACTCTTGTGAAGAAGAGTTGATGGAGTGTAACATGTTTGCCTGAAGGCATGACCCGTATCAATGCTAATTTTGCAGTTTGAGGGATCAAGGAGTAATTAGACAAGCACGGCATCATTAAAAAGGGACATGTTTTCATTTTATTCCCATAATTTTCAGATGCATTCAAGTTGTTTAAAGAGGAGAGACAATTCAGTGCTTGCTGCATTATTAAAATTCTGAACGATGTTTTAAATCTTAGTGCATATGATGTTTCTCAAGACAAATTGCTATAGCTAAGCGGTAGTTTCAAGCACTCTATTAGATAAACAAGCTAACTAGTTATATTCACTTTTCAGCAGTGGCAGAGGTTTATCTGTTCTCCTTTAAGGATTTGTTGAAATAAAAGTGTATCTCATTTGCAGCCACAGTAATCAGCTTACCTTTAATCTTTTGTTTTCTTTATAAATAGCAAAGATTTATTTGCTCTGAGCTGTCTAAAACCAGAGCTACCCCAGACCATGCAAGAGCATTAATCTTTGTTCTCTGCAACCTGATTTCTGAAAATGGGGCGCAATTCAAAGAAATCAATGCAAGAAAGTCAAATAAACTTTTTTTTTCCCAAATTCTGGGGCAGTTGTCACTGAGTTAAGGTGTGAGCAAAAGTATTTTTCTTCCAGGAAGGTACAGTATTTCTGTTCAAGAATAGTTTTGAAGTAGACCTTTGTTGATTCAGATTTCTTTGAAAATCCATTGCCACAAAATTTGTTGGCAAATTGCTTTCCTTTATTAAAAAGCCTCATCCCAGAATACTAAACACCAAGCAAAGATTAAAGCAACCAATCAGCAGAGCTGCTCACCATGGTAATGAGTGTTAGAATTTGGCAGTGCTGGTAGAATTAGGGCCTAAGCTTCAAACAGAATCAAACTAGATGTTAGCTAAACAGTTGATATGTTAAAAACTGTAATTGACTTATTAATTTCTTGCTTTCTGTAGTTCAAATACTAATTATTGTAGTTATGATTAATAGCAGGATGGCTAATTGCTATTTTTCCTTCTCTGTAATGTCCTTTTTTCATTTAGAGACTGTTTTGTTTAGCTTGTATTATATGTTTCTGAACTCCTGATTTATTTTTCCCCCCAAATTGCTTTTTAGAAATCCTTGACAAAGTGATAATTACAGTCAGATCTGGGCAAAGTATGTCACATGTTCCAAAGTAGTATTTAAATCCATTACTGAGTACTTCAACTTAGTTTGTGCAAATGGAAATTTCATGTAGAGACTCAAATAATGTCAAGACAAATGAAAAAAAAAATGAAAATGATGAATATTGTAGAAGGGTCATAACCAGACTAAAAGACAACTTTATGGTTAAGACCATGTGATCTACCAGAGGGTGACAATGAATTTCAGTTGTATGAAACCAATACACCTGAACAAGCTTAATACAGCTATAAAGTAATCAGAAAACCAGGTGCTACACATCTTGGATTAACTTTTCCCATGAATTAACAGAAACTTTAGAGTCTTAGAATCACCTAAATCAGATGAGACATCAGTATTATACTTCTGGAGTGGTAGGTGTATGTCTCTCCCTTAGAAACGATGGCTTTATAAAGCTGGTCAATGCCCTCTGAATTTTGTCTTTCAATGCCTTTTACTGTAGGTGTGTTTTTTCCGAATCACTTTGTTGTTCGTTTTGCTGGATTGTGAGACTACCTGAAAAGCAGGTGACATTATAGATCCTCCCTTCACTATGGTATATCATGGGGGAAAAGCATTAGCATTAATTTGATGATGTCAAAGCTGAATCATGTGATCCTGTTCCTGTAGTTTGACTAGATCTTTGCTCATAAAGATCTGACAGTGGTTTTTCGTCATTCACAAGTGACAACAGCTGGTCAGTTCGATAGACTGGCCTTTGAAACAATACAAACAAATAAATGGTGATCTCTGGATGGTTCTGTGCCTTTACTCCAGTGGATTTTTAAAATGTTCTTCATTCTCTCAAAATAGTATTATGCATTTTATGACATTTTTAAGGGCTCTGCTGAGGGCTTTATTCCTCCTGAAATTCCTATATGCAGTTCATTGTGTAAATATACATTAAACATTTTTTTACTAGATCCAATTTCTTTTTCGGACAAGATCTTGAGCTAATTTTTAAGAAACATCTTATTGGCAAACTTATTTATTTTACTGGGAAACATACGGTGGTTCCAGTTTGACAGATAGGCCATGATGGCAATGGTATGGTACTAAAGATCTTATTCTATGTACGTGTTGGCCTGTCAGTGCTTGGAAGGAGAATTTGGGGTGAGGTGTCTGTGTGATTCTTTAGGCTTCCTGGAGTACGTTATTCAGATTAGAGTCAGAATTTTAATAAGCAGAAAAATGAGTATTTGTGCTTTTGCCATTGACATTTGCCGAACGACTTTTAAGATTAAAGCCTTGACCTCTTGTCAGTATGAAAGATGAGTTATCACTTTCATAAACAAGGCAGTAGTGGCTCTAGATATGGTGGTCTTGTTCCAACACAGGCAAAAATTGTCCATTTTCTTCAAATTTAATATGTTTTCCAGTAGTTCTGGTGTTTTTTTCGAATATCCTCTAAACTGATGATTAGATTTTCTGCATGCTATGGAATAAGTAATGTGGTCTACCTGACACAGGGATATATTTCAGCTATAGAAAATTGATCTGTTAAGCACCAACAGAAAAA